>SNQJ01S0017988.1:127476-144212 GCA_010110895.2 Picea sitchensis | reverse complement strand
TTACCTTCTAAAATCTCTTAAACCACTTTGATTACTTTGACCTTTTGGGGCTTCTAGATGACATATGAGGGTCCTCCAACTTCGTAAGGCCATAACTCTCAAACTGTGAGGAGTTATGTGACGTTCCACATACCACCCGAAATGGAATAACATGTAATATCTATATAGAATAGTATTACCTAAAAATATATCAAAACACATACCATTATCCATCAAACAAACTTGGGTCTATTACCCAAACACGGGTTCTCCAACTTCTCATGGCCATAACTCTATAACCATGCAGAGTTATGTGACGTTCCACATACCATAGGAAATGGCATGACAAGAAATATCCATCTAGTATAGTTTCACTAACCTTCATCTCATTATTCCACAAATAATCATGGTTTCTCTAACCATACTTCTAGAATAACTCAATCTGGAAAGTGTCTTCTCGTGAGGGATTTCACCATAAGGGGACCACTTTGGAGTTCTTCCATTTCTACTTATTATCAACCATGAAATGAAAATAATGATTCATATTTACATCAAACAAACTTGGGTCCATTACCCAAACCTTTGTGCTACCGATCTTTCTTCAAGGGTTGACATCAATGACAACCAACCTTAATCAACAATATTTAATCAACGATGTAACATTTCACAGCGACATTGAACAATGCAATGGAATAAATTAAAACATATTTTATTATATGAATAAGAGGGTATTTGTAATATAAAATGGGACATTTATTGGTAATCCCTTGTCTTTCAATTGGGACACTATGTCCATTACATTAAACAAAAATGTTGTATTTTCGCAGACAATTATTTCAAAAAAATACAATTGCAACTTGCATTGATATCCAAATATATTTGTCATCATTCTTCACTGGAACTGTTGGTAATGTTAGAGATACTTCCATGCCTTGAGTTATTTTGTTGAATGTTTGGTTGATTTCCTCAATTGTTTTCATCTTCTTCAAGTTCCATCTACAAACATAAAAATGAATTGTAATGAGTCTATCTACATTGGTGACAATAATGAAAATTGAAATAAATAATATACATGATTGTAAATTGAAAAGAGATGTACCTGAAAAGAAAGAATTGAATCATGAATCATATAGATATGCTCAAAATAAAATATCATGTCTTGTTTCAACAATTGTTCTATTGGATCAGTTCCATACTTTGTTTCCTGCAAGCTTTATACCCCATAGTAAATCATATATTTAATATAAAGTGTTAATTTTTTTCCATTAATTATAAAATGATAGAAGTAAAACAACGTAGTGTAAATGTGTTGAACCTGCACAGAATATATCTAGCTAGAAAATACTACACACATTTGCAGAGAGAAATTGAGAAAGAAGAAGCAAGATAAAAAGAATGGAAGAATTCTCATTAACCGTATTCCACACTCAAAGAGTGAATAATTTACAATAGATATAGGATACAATGCATAAAAAAATAAAATGAGAATGAACAAAAAATGGTTGCTAAGCAACTGTGTCCGTCACTCCAAGAAGACCTCGCAATTGTGCAAGTTTGTGCTCATTGAAGATTTTATTGAAGATGTAGATGTCTACACGGATCTGATGAAGTAGATGAATCATTGATATTTCCACACATATACACTTTCGCTTCTTGTAATGAACAATATCCAAATAAATTTTGGATGAAATTTTGAAAACTGTGCGGCTGTTTTTGAAAAAACGCTGAAATTTTGTTGATTTTGAAACAATCATAACTTCAGTTTCCGGACTCCGTTTCGGACGATTGTTTTTTTGAAATTAGATATTTTCCCGAAAGGAGTTCAAATATCCAATTTTTTTCTGCAAATTTTTCTCAGAAAATATCATAATGGAGTCTGATGTGCTCGTCTCTCCTTTTGTCTCCTGAGATGCATGCATTGCGCGTGGAAACGTCTATGCATGTGAATCCTGAGATGCATGCCATATCTTCCACATGAATTTGGAAAACAAATCTGAAATGGAGTAGACATCATCTTCAATTATTGAATACAAATTTCTACAAAAACTTTTGTAGAGACTCTTCATAATAAGAGGCTTGATCTTCTGGTGGCTTCTCTTATGGCTCTATATTTCCAATATCCTAAATGCAAACTTCACAATATTTTTTTATTCTCGAATAGAACCTCCAATTCGGTCCATAATTCATTTGGAGTTAAATCTTGTGATTCTTCGTATACTTACGATGGAAAAGTTAAAGGAAAACAAACATGTCAGCAATACTGTCTATATGGCCATATCTTGTCTATTGAAAGTCATTTTTTTTCATCAAAATGAGAATGGGGCTCTACTTCCATTTCCATAGAAATTTGGTACAAGCCGCATCTAAGATGAAGCATAATTTTTCACTTCCATTCCAAATAGTTATGAAGCATAATTTTTTTCTTCCATTCCAAATAGTTATGAGGCGTGAGAAGTATTTCCGACGAATAATCCATCTTTTTGTTGTCTATAATCTTTTGTACCTGCAAAAAATGATTTGGTGTAGCTTTTGCTTAGCAGTTTGTCGGCTCTGATACCATGTAAATGTGTTGAACCTGCACAAAATAGATCTAGCTAGAAAATGCTAAATGCATTTGCAGAGAGAAATTGAGAAAGAGGAAGCAAGATAGAAAGAATGGAAGAATTATCATTAACCGTATTCCACACTCAAAGAGTGAATAATTTACAATAGATATAGGATACATAAGTAACTAATGAGCCATGGTGGTGGTCTAGATTGATCTAGACACACACCAATAGTTACAAGAGTAAACTGCCACCTAGTCTAGTCTCTCAAGCAGTTATGGGAGTGAATTGCCACCTAGCTGAGTTAACTAGTCAACTAGTCTTCAGTTAACTGACTGAACAAAGAATAGTGAGTTGGTGGTGATCCCAATGTTGCACGGTGACAAAAACAATGCAACATTTAAACTCAAATCAACTAGTCAAACTGAAGTGTCAACTGAAATAGAATATTCTCCAGGTGGAATATTCTCTCCTAAAATATAGGAGACTAGATAATGACTAATTATGACTAATAAACAAGGAAAAACCTTAGGAAAAATAAATCCTAGGTGTGTGTGAATTAACTCCAACACATAGATTATACTTACAAATTACACCATTAATATTTGGTATGCCAACATATACTCAAAACCCTTAGTTAACCCAATGTCAATCAATTTTTCTGATGGCTCTTCTTTGTATGTTAGCACATGTTTGAATACATTCAATGATGGTTGTTGTAAAACAACTTAAAATATACAAAACAAAAACCTTAAGTTGTTATAAGGAAATAAAAATTACTCACAAATTTTGCTATCAACCATTTTCTTCCTTGTCGTCTATTTTTATGTTCAAAATGAGTTCCATTTTCTTTTCTTTTATGTAAGAGAATATTTGAAAATCAATATTTAGTGCTAAATTAATTATTTGTGCCTAATGGAAAAATTCAATGATTACATACATTTGAAACACGTTATTGTTGAGATGGCTCCTCCTGTGATGCAATTATGTCCATTTCTTTGACCATCTTCTTGTACACCTTTTTGGACATTCCTACTAGCATATTTCAGATATCACCTCGCTGGTCCTCTGGGATTTTCATAATTTTCCCGAAAAAATAGCATGACAATAAAGTATTTTTATATTGATATATGAAAACTAAATATGACAAAATTGATATATTAATAAACGAATACTTTGTAATATATATATATATATAGAGAGAGAGAGAGAGAGTCTAAAAAAGTGTTTTTAGGAATATTACTTTTTGAATTATTATTTTTTGTTGTTGTATGTTTTTGCTATTGCAAGTCTGACAAGTCTCATTGACCATTGCTTTGAAAATTCTTCTTGTAGTTTAGATATAACATGGTTCTTGGAATCATTGGATTGATTTGTATATTGTAAATGGAAAGTACGTCTATACATTTGTTCTACTATATCCCTCATAATTATGTGAAATTTTTCCTCTGATTAGTCTCCAACACCACTCCAAATGAGCTAAGGACGAATTCATCATCATTTACATCTTCTATATTAATTAATTTTGTTTTGTTAGGATGAAATTGTATTCCCTTGTTGGTTGTTCTTGTAGAACATTAATTATATTACTTTTTAAAGTGTTCCTCCATATGTCTCTCTTACAAGTCTCTCCCCAAGAAATTTTTGCAAAAAATGAAAAAGTGAATAGATTTTTAGAATTTAAAGGACTTTATGAAATTTGATTCCCTCTTTTTTTTTAATTGTTTAAAAAAAACCATGTTTTTTAAAAAAAAATTGGCACAATGGTGCATTTATGTCAGATGCACAAATGCATCCATATTACATTACACATTGGTGTGTCCATATTATATGATGCATCAATAACATATAATTGTTTTTTATTATCAAAATCTTGAAACACGGTGTGGTTAATTGTTCAATGCATCGGTGCTTATTATTAACATGTGCACCTATGCGTTTGTGGTTTATAAGTGCACCATAATGCTTTTAAAGTTATTTGAACTTTTATTTACACATAAAATAGTATATTCATCTCAAATTATCTTTTAGGATGAATTCACATGAATTATAATATTTTAGTAAACATTTTATGTTTTATGTCGCCTTATTCTTAAAAAATGGTTTCAAAACTATATTCAAACTCAGATTGTGGTATGGTCCTTGAAATTTATTTTAGATATGTAAAGAAAAAATTATTGCTAATTTTGTTGAAATGCAGGGAAAAAACCTTGTAATATGATCAAATGGTCAATTCTTCAAATTCCATCCCGTTCCATATTGCTCAAAGTCCATCATGGAGTTCTCCCTTTCCATATCCAATAATTTTAACTTATTTTATTTATGTTTCGATTATGTAATTGATTTTTTTTATCCATGTCAATCTGAATAAAAATGTATCCAAATTTGCAAGATCCTGATTCAGAATCGAATTCAGATGAAAAACATATTCCAGTACCGGTTAAAAAATGTCGGAAGGTCTTATCGGGAGAAACATATCACAAGCAATTGGTAGATGAAAATGGGCAGTCGCTTTACCCTGACAATTGTAACATTCCATCTTCCAGCTACAATCTTGGATTGGTGATGGTAATAATTGTTTGGTATAATGTAATTTGAACAAACAAATTATTGCATTGTGCTTACTAATATCATCGATGTACTAATGTTCAAAATTTTTGAATTTAGGATTCTGATGATGAGTGACCTACCTACCATCTTTTGTTGTACCCCACAACAATTTCAACCCGAGATAAGGCTGCAATGAGAGAACAAATCGGAGTGGAAGCGTACCAAGAATGGTTGAATCAACCGCCTATTCAATTCCCACTACACACAGATTAACCAATTAGGAATGACTACAACAATAGTAGTTCTTCAGAAGTTGGCAATGGAGAAAATCAAAAAGAGGTCGGTATGGATTAGTACTTACGGGATACGAGTTCCATGGGGACAATGTTGTTAGACGTATTCCAGAATGATGAGCTAGGGGATAATGCTCATATCAGTGATACCATTTTAGAAAACCTGAAATCTACTTCCACCACCCCTCTCTTTGGACCTAGTGCCTGGTCAAAGTCTACCCATCTTGAGACAATAATGTTACTGTACAACTTGAACGAAAAGTTTGGCATGTCAAACACATGTTTCTCGACAATATTGAGGTAATTGACCAGTAAGTGCCTAGTATTAATTTTGGGAAATCTTGTCACGCAATCAACATTAGAAATGGTTTCTTTTATAAATGTTAAGTGACCTTGCACATTTCTAGTTCCCACTAATTGCAGGTTATTTAAAGATAAGGTTCTTCCTAGTGATAATGTTTTTCCCGATAGCTGTGAAGAGGAAAAGTAGTTGTTGAAAATGTTGGGTGTTTACTATATATCATATCATGCATGTATGAATGATTGTATTTTATATATAGGAGAATATGCAGACAAAGAGATATGTCTGAAATGTGGGAATGATAGGTACCATCAATCACATAAAAATGGTAAATCACATGGTCCTCCTCATAAGATATTGAGGCACATGCCTATGATCCCAAGGATTCAAAGTCTCTTTCATTTTAAAGAATTAACTATGCTGCAAGGATGGCATGCCTCACATAGAAGTGAGTTAGGAGTTATGTGAATCCCAACATATTCAATATCCATGAAGCATATATAAGATACATGGCCATAAAAATTCAAGGATGAAGAACAAATTCTATGACTCAGCATAACAATGGAGGGCATGAACCCATATTCCCTCCAAAATACCAACTATTATGTAGTAGTGATCAATAACAATATCCCTCCATGGTTGTCCATGAAGAATGAACATCTTATGTTGGCTCTTATAGTCCCTAGTAGAAGACAAGTCAAGAATATGGATGTCTACCTACAACCATTGGTAGATGAATTGAAGGAATTATAGGAAGGGATACATGTATACATTGTATCAAGACCCATCGCAACAAAGAGGATTTTTACGTTGTATGTAAGATGTCCTTACACTATGGATGATTAACCAGGATTAGGAGTTTTCTATGGTAATTAACATGTTTATTGATTTTTTTATATATGTAACAATATTTATTTGCATATTTAATTCGTTGTGATTGACGTTCTTTTCTTAAACGCTAAGTGCTATGTATACAATAATTTCATAGGTCTTGTAACTAAAGGATATCATGGATGTAAATATTGTATACCTGATGTTAGTCCCTAAAGTTGCACTTGATTGCTAAAGGGAAAGCTAGGGCATCATCAAGTTATTGCAATGATTTATATGAATAAAGATTGTTTTTTTTTTTTTGTAATAGGTTGTATGAGGAATCCAGGAAGGTGGAATAAAGAGATATTGATTTTGATCAAGACAAATATGTAGCATATTTTCATGATTCAAAGGCATTCACACTAAGCTCAAATAAAATTTGGATAAAAGATGAAGAAGTATAAAAGTGAAATACATAAGTAATTTTCTTATGTACTGCAGATTATCGAACTATAGGATGGTATCTAAAAACTCAACACACAACAATTTAAGTGCAATTAACATGAAACAGGTGATCACCCAGCAAAAATCTACTAAAAATCTTAGTTATTTCAAGGAGACAAAGCTTCATTAACAGTCTCATAATTACATTCAAATAGAAGAAAGAAAACATAGATGTACAGGAAGATAGACTTGAGCACAGTGCGTCTAGATCTCTAAAGCATAAAAAAATGAATACATGAGGTCCATTGAAGAATACAGTGTCCTATCTACCCCATGGGCCTCATAAATATCCCCACCCCGCCTCTTCTACATAAAAAATCATTGAAATATATAGGAAAAACATTTCCCATCCATTTCAAAACCCCTTTGTGTTGGAGTGAAATCTAGAATAAAAACAGTTTCGAATTGATTCTCAGGAATCTATGACTGTCTTATCCAATCTCTTTCCAATGAAACCCTTTCATTGCCCCAATAAGTGCTTTGTGATCTGGAAATCATGCTTGATATGAAATTTTTTATTTTTGACATGTGGAGGTTGTTTTACTGATCTTTTTCTTATTTTCTACCTATCAAACGCTCTGCTATCAAATACTCCAACACTGCCTAAACTCTTGAGCTTCTTGATTTTCGAAACTTGAGTGGATCTCTCAAAATATGAGATTTGATCCTTTGAATGTGAATCTTCTCTTTCAAAATATGGATCTCATAATTTGTAGCAGATCTTCATTGCAAATAAATCTAAGCTATATATTCAGCATGTTACTTAATGTTGGAAAAGCTAAAATTTGAAATAATCCCTTGTTGCCAGATGTACTGAATTTGACCCCTTCATTGTTGGTTATATGCCTAGAAATATGGGGATAATCCTTTGACCAGGATTCCCTGCTGCCAGGTACACGAGATCGATTCCTCATCTTTGGCCTTCAAATATGGAAATGATAAGATCCTTTCACAAATTCCAGGTGCTCTGCCACGAATCTGGATTAAACTTTGACTGAAGATTTACTATTGCCAAGTTTCATGTTCTCAATGTGTTCTGCTGCTTATCCAACTCTAAATACCACTTTCATTCTTGAATGTTTTCGAGTCGGTTACCCTCGATACTTGGAAATAATGATTTGTGTACTAATTCTTCTCCTCAAAATCTTGAGCTTATTTGATTTAATGTTGATACTCTTCCATTAACACTGGAAAAATCCTCTGCCTTGAAATATTATTCCATCTGACTGCCACCAGCTAAACAGCTTCCTGAAAATATGAAATAAAACCTCTTTAGTGTACAACTTCTTCTCTTGTAAACTTGGAACTGAATGCTACATGATGAAATATCTTCCTCATGTTGAGCCAGATAACAATGAACCAGATCAATATAGTGCTTAATGGGAGCTGCTCACTATTTGAATTTTCAACAATCCAAGGAAATGATCCATCATTAATGAGGAGTGAACGCCTTCTTCTATGTCCTCGTGTAACTCTACAAGACTCGAACTGTGCAAAGTTGGCATTCAATTTTTTTTGGCCTATCTTGATGAACTTTTTCCAAGAAGAAAAGTAATATACATAATGAGTCTCCAAGAATATAAGTACAATGTCCATTCTCCCTCTTGTGATGTCTTAGAAGAAAGTAACCTGCAACATGTAACAAACAACTCTATTGATAGTTTCCTCTCTTCAACAAAACTACATCTCGCAAGCATTGTTGTTTTTTGTACAATTTATTTGTTGATCGTTGGAAATGCCAATGATTATTCCACATAGTTGGTATTCAAAGGGAAAATTGCATGCCTTATCATGGGCTACCACAAGTAAATTCTTGCTCAAAAATTCCTTTTTTGGATAAATCAAAGCTTGTGAGGGAAGTTCCAACAGCCGCCTTGAAAAAGTGCTCACAAACCTTCATTTTATGGTTCATGCAATTTAATATTAAACCCTTCATTGACGATGTGTTTCCATGTTCTGGAAACAAATTTTAAGTATAGGATCGACAAATTTTAGACCCATCTTATATTGTCCTTGTTTCATAATATTTTATAATGAACTTGAAGAGATGGACTCTTTAGACAAAAGTGAAGACCCCATTGCGATGATCTTTCTCATTGTTGCAATTCTTTATTATTTCAAGGCTCTAAAACCCTATCATTGTTTGTTATTGAGGGTATTCTTGTCATTGAACAAGATAATGAAATAGGGAAAAGAAGCAGTGATTTGTGTCTCTTTATAAGAGCTCCTCGTGGACACTCTCTTTTAACATTTTTTTTCTTTGTTTGACAATTGAACTCGAGCTCGAGCACTCTACGTATTTTTTTTTATTTATACAGTGGAAAATATCCCACATGCACAAAGAGACAAATAAAATAGTTCTTTATATGTCATTTTGTCTCCAACTTGTATCGATGCGTAGTGCATGATTTAGGCTTGTGGTATCCCGTGTGGTTTGGCGCTTGGGCGCTAGGCTCTGACTTGTGTTCTGTTTTGTGGTTGATGCTAACCCGTGTTGTGTTGATTGCAGGTGTTCGACAGTGTTAGAAGATTTGAATATTGGCTCTGGGGCCAATATTTTTTTCTAAAATAAATATTAAGCAAAGGATCGAAAACCAAACTTTTTCCAAATTTTTTAATGAAAACAAACAAGGAAATCATGAAAACTAGTAGTGTTGCATAAAAGACATGTTTTAAGCAATGTTCCTTTGCATTTTGTTTCCTGGTACTAACACTTTCTTTGAAGGCTAGGTGGTCCAATGACCTACGAAATCCAATGTACGACTTCTCGAGGTTATTCCTCCCAAAAGAACACCCTTATAGACGAGAAACATCCTCTTTCAATGGTAAACCAGAGAGAACCCAAAGGCCTGCAATAATGACACCAGCATAATGGCTTAGAGAATATGAGAGAGATAAGGAGAAGAATATTACATAAATGTTTGATTCAAATGGGGAGCTTATGTTCGATGATCCATAATTATTCAACACCTATGTTGAGAAATTTTCCATTGGGATGAAAATGAAATATATATTTTATGAGCTCCCATATTGGGAGCATCTTAAGATTGCCCACTTACTAGATCCCATGCATATATTTAAAAATGTTTCATCTTCTTTATGGACGCACATATCATCGAAATAAAGTGACACATTGGCTGTGAGGAGAGATCTTATTTCTTCAAAAACTAAAAAGAAACATTTTCCAAGACAAGAAAGTAGAGGAGAGGCTAGTCCCTCTTGGTCTTTCCAAGAAGGTGATGTCCCATGGATTTTGAAGAAAGAAGGTCTTTCTTTGGAAAAGGAAGTTATATTGGGTGTGAATGTGCCTTCTTTATATGAGTCCTCCCTGTGAAGTTGCTTCACTATGTGTCAAGACCATTTGTTGAGGTTGAAATCACATGACCATTTGAACCTTCTAAAGGTACGATGTATGTCAAAAGTATGATTTTATTATTTGTAACTTTTATTTTTATTCCATGGGATAAAACATAATTAATTTTGTATTTGTTTATTTTGTAGTGTAATAATCGTATGCTTGTGTTGGGTGTGTGAACCATGATTTCCCCTAGGACCTAAGACATGCCATATCTAAATTATCTACATTTATACATTGGATCACATCAAAGGAGATTCATATGGCTAGTATTCCATGGTGGAGCCAAGAGATATCTCAGATTGTTTGTATGTTTGAGAAGGAACTACCACCAAGTTTCATGGACTTGCATTTTCATATTCTAATTCACCTAGTAGATGAGGTTGAATTAATCGGGGTGGTCTCATGTCATTGGATGTTTTTTTTAGAGAGGTACATGAATAAATTGAAAGGATTTGTTCATCAAAGGGAAAAAACTGAGGGGTCTATGATAGAGCGGTACATATCATATGAGTCTTTGTATTATGCCAATTGTTATAGAAAGATTTTCCTCGGCCTATGAAAACTTGCACATAAAGAATTTTTCCATTTCCCTATGCACACTTGAAGTCCCTTTTTGCAAATCCCATAGCTAAAAACATTAGTTTTCCACATATACATGCCCTACCTATAATACATCCCGTGTATACACAGGTTGCACCACTATAGCCCATGTACAACGAGATTTGTGCCTAAAATTAAAAAATGGTGTCTGGTTTTCATGCCACGTCATGAGACCCATGATCCTTGACATTCCATATACTGGAAATGTTCTGAATCGACCCTTCAGTTCCATTTGAAGGCTACGAATGGGTCAAATCTAAGCTATGGAAAAGAGGAGAAGAATTCAACTTTGAGAGAAACGTTACTCTGGAGAAATTATTCACTTCATATTGCGTCTCCATCCCTTTGTCCTTTGAAGTATGAACACATTGTTCAGCCCCCAAGCTCTTCCCTACTTGATTGAGAACCTCATTGTTTCTCTTACTAGCTTGCCTTTGGTGGAGGATTGAAGTGGTGGAGGCCCGGTTGGAAGGGACTTAGTTTCTCAGTTTTGAACCATGTCGGCACGAAAGTTTGTAATTCATTCACTTCTGTTGATTACATTTTAATAGAAATACTCTTTTCTCGTCCAATTAATATCTTGCAAATATATGAATTGTTATTCCATAGGCATATTTGTTATGAATGTTAATGGATTATTCTATTAACGGTGGTAACATTATTTATTATCACCATATGCTTGTGTTTCTTGATTGTTGAGGACAAGTTGTAGGTGTATTTATTTGAGTCAAGTTGTAACATCCCGCTCTGGCGCACTTACCAAACTTATTCTTTGAGGACACTTGCTCGCAAGTGATCTGGATTTATATGATGATAAAACTTTTCTTTCATTTTGATGCATCGAGTTATATGACAGGATGCTTTTACTACCATGATATAGACAGGTGCTGCTGACTCAGTTTCTTTGAGTGTGCAGGGTGTCAGGCCTGGAGGATGCAGAGGCATCTGTGGAACTCCCTTGGACTCCGGATTGAGTCAGGGAGTGGGGTATTTGAGTTGTTTCATTTAGTTAGTGAGGAGTAGAGTGTGAGTTATTTTCATTTTATGATGATATTGTTTTCATTTTTTGATGATGTACTATTATTGATATGATATGTTGCTGACATGATTTGACATGATGGTTGATGATCTGTTGTGATAGCTTGCAGTAAGAGTGCTCACATGTATATGGAGTAAAGGGGCCACCTGGGAGAGCAGAGAGAGAGTTTGGGGAGAGGGTGTGGACAGCAGTACTGCCGCCTGACCTACTAACTCGCCCGTGGCTCGGCAGGTTAAGCGATTACCTAGTCCGAGGATCCCTGATCTTTTAGTGAGGAAAACTGTAATGATAAGCTCCATGACGGTACGAGAAGCAGCATAATGGGCAGAGGCCTTATTCATAGAGCCCTTAGGAAGATCTCCCTAGGGTTCACACAGTTACGACTCGAGGGGTTTTAAAGTCTACCAATCCGTCAAACCAGCGGGTGCCACCCTTGGGCACGTGAGTAAATCACAGAAGAGCACCACCAAGCGAGAATGATCTTTGAGGCAGGCCTGGTTGACAGAGAAACCTTGAGTGCGATAAATTCTTACAACCGCCTTCCCTAATTAGATTGTCTCCCTGTTCAGTCAAGAGCCTGGGAATATGAAACATCCCTAAAATAGACTTGATTTGCCCTAAGGAAGATCGTCCAAAATAAACCTAGGACATAAAGCTAACACCCACCTAGGAGTTGATTGAGACCTCTAAAAAGTAAAGAGGTCTTCAATCAACTCCTAGGTGGGTAAATTTAATCTAAACCCTTGGTGTTTAACTTAAAAAGGACTTGAATTTTTAAAGAAGGGAGTATTAAAACCTATGATTTAAATAAATAAATAATTAGTAATAAAATAAAATATTTTATCTATTTATATGGAAAGAATGTTAAGTGCTTTTTTCATTTGGGGTTTAACAACAAAGGGAATTAATAATGAAAATGGAAGGGGGGGGAATAAAAGAAAATTTAAAAAAAAATAGAAATAAATTAAAGAGCTTATAAAATTGGAAAATGGAGACATTGAGGGAAAAAGCTAAAAAGAATCATCATTAAAAATCTAAATTCGAAACCTCATTAGGAAGAATAAAAGCCAGAGGGATCTAGGAACCACTAGGAGAGATTTAAGGAGAGATTTAAGGGGTGTGAGGGGAATTTAGATTTTAATTAATAATGAAATTTATTTTTGGAGAACCCTAGGGATGGGCGACATGGGCGTGAGTTGTAAGGAATTTTTGTCATTAAAATTAATTAATTACTAATTAAGTAGGTGAGTCTCATTGGCTATATAAGAAAGGAAAGGAAAGGAGTTGAGAGGATGGGTGGTAGCGTTATTTTGCCGGTGGTTGGCCAGTTTTCTTGTGTGGAGTTAGGTGTAACTCAGCTGTGATTTTAAGTGGTAGCTCAGCCGTTGGTGGTGAAGCGTAAGCGATTTCAGTTCTTGTGTGGCCCCTTTGCGTTTCCGAGTGAGGCGGAAATGCCTCAGCGTTTAGGCTGGGAGGAGTACGGTGGTGATTCCACCGGTTGGCGGCGGGGCGGCGAGCAAGGACAAGGCAGCGATGCGGATTAAATCGTAGAGCCGGAAGGCTGGGTATGGTTTTACTTAAGTTGGATGATGCATTTTTATTTTGGAAAATGAAATGATAGCGATGATGTGATCCCTCCATTTTAGGCATGTAGAATTAATGTAGATGATGAAGGTAGTTGGTGTATTCAAAGAGTACTTACTGTTGTTATACTTTTAATTAACTCCTTGGACTGTACAGCGATTGCTGATAAAGATTCAGGACTGTGTGTAATAATCGTCAATTAAACTATAAACCTGGTGTTATATCTTGCTAGAGGTACCCCGATGTTTCACGCCCTTGCTCTCTGTTTTGTTTTTTTTCTTAGCGCTTGGCAGAACCCTTGCGATGGGCATTTTAAGATAGAGTTCTCGTTCGATTGGATGGCGAGGGAAGCGTTAGTTCTACCCAGGGTTTTAAGGATTCATAATTCATTTAAAAAAAACTTCTGATCATCACATCAAACTTCGCCGGCAATCGTTTTCGACAGTATTGGCTTGTTTTATTAACGCGAGGGGGCATTCGTAGTTTTAACTGCCGATTAGGCATTCCTACCAGTAGCAAAAGCCATTTTCTTTTTATTTATTTAAACTCACTTTGTCATCCTCGCATCCCGCATGGAAATTTGACCGTCACCCGGAAATCATTGTTTACATGCGAGCCCGTTTCTCTCGATTATTGAGTCGCAACCCTGTTGAACCACCGTCGAATGGGTGGAGAGTTTACCCACAGTTGCGCCTTTGATTTACACTACCAGTGAGCTTTGTTCATACACTGTTTCCTCTTAGGTGATTGGTCTTGACTACTGGTAAGGATGATCACGAAAAATGCGTTGCTTTCTTATTTTCTCATCGTGCGAGTATCTGGCTCTGTGATATACCAGTTGTTGCTAAATACTGGCACGTTGGGGTAGAGGTTGGTTTCTCTTGGCAAATCAGAGGAGGATACCGCACGGTTCCAACCATCCTTCACTGAGTCGTCGAGCTAATTTTCTGTTGCGTGGACGTTTCCTGTTGCTGTTCCCGTTGACTCACCCAGCTGGGATATAATATAAACGTTTGGCATGTTTAATTTTGAATAAAAAGATCGAATAACTGTCACCCGGCATTCGCCCTTCAATTTTTTCTGCGCTTTAACCGTCCGCACGCCAGCAGAACCTTTAATAGCGGCGCTTAGCGAGAGTGAAGCCCTGCAGGAGGCATGGCTGGTCTGCCTCACGGTGCTCTTCGTAAATTAAGCCCCCAAATTTTAAGAGTGGCACAATGCGGCTGGTGTCATTCGAATTCATTTCGGGGTGATGCGCAGCCTCCTTATTAAACTGCGTCCGGTAGCCATGAAACCGTTGGGCATCAAATCTAAACGAATGCTTTTAGAGAGAAAAAAATAAAACTTCATGATCGTAGGAATTAATACGTAAGCCCATGGGAAGTAAATTGAGCCAGCGATTGATAGGTTATTCTTTGTATGCTTTAGTTGGTTTAGACCCATAGAAGCATAATGGTACGCGATTTCCTTATTTCCTGTCCAACCGGTGTCTACGTAACAAACTGTCTCCCCTTAAATGCGGCTAATGCGGCCGGGATGCTGCATGTCTTGTGCTTCACGGTTTTAATGGCAGCTATCTGCGTGCACTAGTCGAGGCTCGTTTCTCTGTTACTGACAGAGTTGGTGTGGTTACGCCAGATTGAATGGCTGGTGGAGGCTTACTATTATTTAAACTATTATTTATACATTGCTAGGGATGGGCTGGCCACAGCCAGTATTAAATCAGCCGATCCAATTCATAGAAGAGGTCGTTGCTAATTTTAAAATAATTAGATTGACCCTTCATGAATATAATTCCAACGCGCTGGCCCAATCCTGTAATTTCGACTTTTATATTTTAGTAAGGTTTCCGCTAATTCGATTAGGGTTGTATTATTTTCGGATATATCGTTTATAATTATAATGCTTTTGTTTTAAGGCAGTCCGTTCTATTCGTGCACTTTCTCATCTATATTTATTAGGGTTTAGGCTATTGCAGGCATAACTATAAATACTATTTACAGGATCACTCACCATTAACATAATTAGAGTGGACTATTTTTAAAATAATGGTTCCAAATTTATCCTTGTTGCAAAATCACAAATACATTATTAATTAAAAACAATATTTTCAATAAGTAATAGATTTATTGAATTTATTCAATTCTCGTAACTTTTAAATTGGAAACAAAATCACAAATACATTATTAATTAAAAACAATATTTTCAATAAGTAATAGATTTATTGAATTTATTCAATTCTCGTAACTTTTAAATTGGAAATCTCAATCGCTTATAATCACGATGATTAGCCAAATTACTACTACCTCGAACGTTGTTATGTGAATCAATGATAGGGTTAAACGTGTGTCATTTTAATTGAGGTCACGATGTCCTTTTTAATATGATGACACTTTTAAATATGTTAAGGTCTAGTAATTAAGATTGCCTTTTTACACTTATGAATGTGTTAAAATTCAGCATTTTAAGATTGCCATTGAACTTATGAATGTGTTAAAATTCAGCATTTTAAGATTGCCATTTAAAGGTATGATGTTCTAGTGTTACTTCTAAGTTATGATGACACTTATGAACGTGTCAAGGTTTAGTATTTTAAGATAGCCATTTACATCTTGAACATGATAAATTTTAGTATTTCAAGATTGCCATTAAAAACTATGATGTTCTAGTGTTACTTCTAGTTATGATAACACTTGTGAATAGGTTGAAGTTTAGTATTTCAGGATGCCAATAAATTTTTATGACGTTCTAGGGGTTACTCTCGTTAATTAAATAATGACCTTTAAGAAGGGTATTGGTTCCCTGATATGTTCGCTTATGATGATAATTTACTGCTAGGTAAGGAAAAATGTTATGCATACCGATGCCATGGAATATTGTTTAGTAATTTCCTAGTTGTATTGTATTTGCATTAAAAATTGTATTGTCTTTACCTTACAAGCGAGATTGCAAGATTCGAATTGAGTATATGGCTTTCATTTATTTCAGTATTATTTAAATTTTAGAAATGAAATGTCAGGGTTTCTTTTGTGGCATTAGTTTAATCTCACGATGTTGAAAGACACGCCGGATGGAACGTCCTGGAATACCGCACAATCATTTACTCAGAGTTAGTTGAATGAGAAATCGTTGAGTCTGGAATTATGAAACTGGGCGTCGTTGTCAGAGT
>SNQJ01S0017988.1:112119-127466 GCA_010110895.2 Picea sitchensis | reverse complement strand
GTCAGTTTCACTTGTCGTGTGATCTTCTTTTATGCATGTGGTTACGTATCGTGCGTCTTGGTCATGTTCTGATGTTCGTCCTGGTTGTTTACTCGTATATGCACACACACACACTTCAAAAAAAATTTTGCACCTGGCACTAGAGTAGTTGTCGTAACGAGGCGGTTCTTTACACAAGTGCTCAACAATGGACTTCATCGAACGTCTGGATGAGGTAGTCCTTTTCTCTTGTCTTTCTAGCATATTTGTTTATATAGCATACCTGAGATTAGAGTTGATTTATGTAGTCATTTTCGTATGTTGTGGTTTACCCTATCCATACAGAGATTTTCCTCATAACATAATTGGCGACCATACTGTGGAAAGAATATTATTTTTCGGGGTTTGGAGTGTTTTTCTCCTTAGATTTCTCTCATTTATATTGAGTTTCTTGTCGTATGACTGCTTGACAACCTCTGTTCATTCTGAGTCTGAGTTTCTTAGCCTTCTCCTTAACCTAGTTGTGTTTTGACACATATACGTGGGTTTTTTCCTGACAATCACGTATATATGCATTTTGTCCTACTGCAAGAGGCGTATATATGCGCTTTTCCCTTGAACAGTCACGTACATTACCCTTTGTTGCTTGGTTGTTGGGTTTGATGGTTGTTGGGTAGGTTTTGATGATTGTTGATTTTTCTTGGGTCGCTATTATGACTGTTAAGTGTCTGTGGAATGACAAGAAACCTTTCTTTGGTTGAATTTTTGGGCAGTTCCTTTCTCATAATCCTTTTCATTTGATTGTCCTTGTTTCTTGGGATGGGTGTTTTCTTCTTGATATCCTACTGTTTTGTCTCTGTTTACATACAATAGAGTTTTTATATCAAGTTGTTGTTCATTCCTTGTATTTTCATTCTTTTGTATTGAAAATACAAAAACATTAAGCATTTTACATTGCTGGCATTTGATCTTTTGAGTCTCTATCATTGATCTTATTACATGTAAAGAAAGATTGCATTTTATTTGGAATTGCATAACTGAATTGAGAATTTCATTTTGAAAATCATATCATTTATTGGGAATTGAAGTTAGGACTTTGCATTGTATTCATATTCATTTATTTTACTTGTTGAGTCATAACATCACTAGTTTCACGACCGTACCTTTTTGAGTAAGCAGGGCCACTAAAAGTAACGCTATAATTTAAAATTGATTAGTAACGATTTTATTTTTCTAGGGTGCAAAAACTAGCTTAGGATTTAGAGGCTTGGAATAGGATTTTGTGAGTAAACTTCTCCAAGGCTATTAAATCAACATATGTTTTTGACTAAGGGAGTGGAGAAATACATTGTATAATCGGTAATATCAGGAGGATCTCCTTACATCAGAGTTAAGAACGAGGTCAAGTGAGGTTAGTTGAAGGGATATCCCCCCGATACCTTCTTAGCATCAGATATATTTTTGGGGGTCTATTCATATATGGGGATCTTTCTAGTGTCCTTACCTATGTCAGAGGCGGTGCTTTCAAGGTTTCGGGCTTTGTAACCCTGCCCATACGTTGGACCTGACTTATGACTGTTCACTTATGCATCAGTTATATATTGGTTGTTTAGTTGATTGACTTAGGTACCACATAGGTTACTTACAAGGGTTATTCTACAGGTACCCTGGGTCATATAAGGGTCGAACAACACACAACCATTATGGAGGATTACCTCCGAGGGAGGATCTGACCGACTGGTTGTTAATCCCATGAGGACCCTTATAATTGATTATTATACCTATGATAGTTAGCAGAGGAGTCTCAGTCCCCTCTTGGTCTAGGCATAACTACTTTAGAGAGGGAGGCCCCTTTCAACCACTTTATCATGTTTGTGTGCATATTGGTCGTTTGATTTTTTTTGGTGTTCTCTTTGATTACTAGTTGGCCTTAGTGTTTGTTTTTTATATCACGAATCTTGAGTCATCGTGGAGCCAGACCAACTTCCCTGCAGGTATCACCGCTTGTTACAGTTACCACCAAATTTTGAGTCTTTTCCTTCTAAAGGGCGTAGAGTTATCAAACGTGGTACACACACCTCCACTTATCATACTTTTGATCATACAAGAATGAGTACTGAACCGAGTCAGCAAGATACTGGGAGTCCTTCAACTCCCATACCTACTATAGTTAACGGTACCCCTTCGACACCTTCAACCACAATGGTTGTAGTGTCGAAGGTGCCTATCATCACCTCTGCTCATCCTATAGTGAATACTCAACCTATAGCCATGAACCCTTTTGGGTCTCTTTGTCACTCACCGAGCTATAATGTTCAGTCCATCCTTATGGCCTCTAGTCCTTTTTCCTATGGTATGACGAACTTAACATCACAATTTTCAAAATCCATCACAACGGCTGGTACAAATACTAGCATTGGGCTTGGGGAAACAAATCCTCCACACAATCCATTCTCATTTAGTGGTACTCGTGTCCTGCAAATGACTCCTACCATTGGAGGCATTCCTCCTTTTAACCCCGAGTCTAATCCTGTTGCTTCCTGATGGCGTAACCAACATGGTGGAAAAGTGATCCGGATTTTATGAGCAGAACGAAATGAATACAGATTATTAATAGGTGCTTAACACAAAATAATAGTGATATAGTAAAACTAGTTTTCTATTAAATAACGAAATAAGTTGAAACTATAAAATGCAGCGGAAACAAGCTTGTTGGAATGGTGGTTGGTTATCTCTGAGAAGAGATGTGACGGTTGCGTGCATTTGCAAGAAGAAGATTACAATGAGCTTCTCAAGGAATTTTTAGAATAAATAAGAATGCCCAAAATCCAAGACATCCAAAAACCTAACCCTAGGAGATGAAGCGCCAAAAGTCACGTGGGCCCCATTTGGGTAAGTTAGTACATCAACTTCCTGGGGTCGTAACTTTTGCATACGATCTTCTTTTTAGGCGTGTGATATCTCGTTGGAAAGATATCGTCGAGGAGATTAATTTTGGGGGATCAATCGTGCCTTTATATATCATTGGGTATCTCAGTCCCGAAAAAACTTCATTTAGGCCCTCAAAATGGCCCCGGGAGTTAAAACTGCTAAAAATAGTAAATTGGCAAATTGTCAAAAAACTATTTTGAGATAGTTGGAAAAGGTGGGTGGCCACCGATATCCATATGGATCAATCCTCCCTCCTTAGGAAGAAATTGTCTCCATTTCATTGAGGTCCCCCATCAGATGAGGAAATTTCTGCTGAATTTGACCCCGAGTGAGCCACTTGCCATGGTGTAGGAGCTTCCCTGCTTTGACTACTCGATAAAGTTGGATCCTTTGTTGTCAAGTGACCTTGATCTGTGTGTCCACAATCTGATCATTGGATGCATGTTGTATGCAATTAGGGTTGAGCTATGTTGGTGTCAGTTGTTCTGCTACTTCTGAGGTGTCCAATAATGGTGGGAAATAAGGGCGAAGGAGATCCACGTTGAACATTGGGTGAAGGCCAAGGAAGGGAGGAATGTTGAGCTCAAAATCATTATCCCCCATGACCTTGGTGATAGTTTATGGCCCATAACAGAGTGGGTGAAGCTTCTGATGGGGTCTTGTAAGGCGTTATTTCTGCAAGTGCAACCAAACTTTGTCACCCACCTGAAACTTATGCACCCGATGTTGATCATGGTGTTGTTTATACTTGTCATTGGACTTTTGTAGTATATCCTGAACTTGTTGGTAGATGTGTTGGATCCTCTCATTGAACTGGGTGGATTTGTCATCTTTAGTTGGAGTAGGATATGAGTCAATCGAGGTGACCGCAAGGGGAAGTGCAACATCTATGGGACCTAATGGATGGAATCCCAACCCCACCTGAAAGGGGTTGTGGTTGGTTGAGCTATGCAGGGCTCGGTTGTAGCTATGCTAGACATAGGGAAGGATCTCATCCCATGTGTGAGGGTGCTTTGAATTATACATGTGAAGGATATGCACAGTCATTCGATTTATAACCTCATTTTGGCAATCTGTCTGGGGGTGGAAGGTCATGGATTTGGTGAGCTTGGTGTCCAGCAATGACAAGAGGCTCGACCAGAATGTGTTGAGAAATAGACTATCCTGATCTAAGACAATGGTTTTTGGGATTCCAAAATGTACCCAAATGCATTCAAAGAAGATCTTGGAAGTGGCCTATGTTGTGATGCTCTTCTTGAAGGCAACCAGAATTGCCATCTTAGAAAAGCGATCAACAACCACAAAACACAGTCATTTCCCCACTTGGTGGACGAGAGGCCCGACATGTAGTCCATTGAGATGGACTCCCATGGCCTGTCAAGAGTAGGAAGAGGGGTGTACATGCCATATTTCTTAGTGCTCAGTTTGGCAATAGCGCAGGCAGTGTAGAACCTGATATACTTGTTGACCTCCTATCGAAGTTTCAACCAATAGAAATGTTTTTGTAGCATCGCCACTGTCGTTTGGATGCCAAAGTGTCATGCCATCCGACTGTAGTGGGCTTCCTAGATCATCTTCGCTCACTCACTTTGTGGAATAGAAATATGGCCTAGATGACACAACAACCCATCTTGAAGAAGGAAATTATCGACAATTACGTTTGCACCCAACATTTGGTAGGCGGTGGCAAAGTTAGGGTCTGTCTCATAGAGTTGGGACCATCCAGATGTCTCATGGCCATAAGAGTCTATCACCGTGGTGAGTGCCGCGACTGGCGGTCTGCTGAGGAAATAAACGACAGGATTGGTGTTTCCTATTTTATACTTGATGTTGAGGTGGAATTGCTGCAAGTATGTGGACCACTTTTGATGGCGGTCATTCTACAATTTTCCCTGTGTTTGCATGAACTGCAGTGGTTTATGATCAGTGTGGATGACTGTCTCCTTCCCAAGAATGTAATGTCTCCACTGGTGGCATGCTTGTATAAAGGAGTACATTTCTTTGTCATAAGTAGGGTACTTCCAGACAATATCTGACAATTTCTCACTATGATAGGCCATGGGGTGGTCATGCTAAGTGAGAACGGTGCCCACAACATAGTCTGAAGCATATGTCTCAATTTCAAATGGATGTTGCAGGTCTGGTAGTGAAACTACTGGGGTTGATCAATCATTGCTTCAAATCATCGAACGCTTGTTGTTGGGACTGGCCCCATGCAAATTTCACCTTACCACCATCCCTGTTTATTTGGTTGAGAGCCCATGCAAATGGGATAATCCCAACATGAACCTACAGTAGAAATTGGCAAGGCCCAAGAAGCTCTGAAGCTCGATGAGTGTTGTCGGGGATGGCCAGTCATTGATGAATTAGATCTTGGCTAGATCCACATGTACGCCATGCTAATCAATGATATAGCCTAGGTAATGGACCTTGTCCAATCTGAAGGAGCATTTTTCCAAGTTGGCGTATAGCTTGTGCTTCCATAGCGTGTGCAGAACTTGTTGAATATGCTGCAAGTGTTCGGCCCAAGTCTTGCTCAAAATTAGAATGTCATCCATATACACCACTACAAAAGTATTGATTAATGGTCACAGGATATCGTCCATCATCCTCATGAAAGTGGCTATAGAATTTGTCAAACCAAAAGGCATGACGAACCATTCAAAAAGGCCTTCCTTTGACTTGAAGGTGGTCTTCCATACATCTATTTGTTCTATCGGGACCTGGTGGTAGCCAGACTTCATATGAATCTTACTGAAGTATTTGTCCCCCATGAGTTGATCAAGGAGGTCATCGATTAGGGGAATCAGGTACTGGTTTCTGACCGTGATTTTATTCAGAGTCCAATAATCAATACAGAGTTACCAGGCTCCATATTTCTTCTATACCAGCATGACTGGGATCCCACAAGGTGATGAGTTGGGACGGATGTGCCCCTTGTGGAGTAGTTCTTGGATCTTTCGCTTGATCTCCTCATTCTCTAACAAAGATCTGCGATAGACTAGCCCATTGGGAAACAGTGTGTTGAGGGTCAAATCAATGGGGTGCTTGAATTGGTAGTGCAAAGGTACCCCTATGGGCGAGGAGAAGATATCCAAGTATTATTCCATGACCTTATCTACTTGCTTTTGTTGTGTGGAGAGGTCGAATGCAGAGACCCTGTATGTGGTTGTGATCTTTCTCTTATTCTAAGAGCGAATCACGAAGAAGACAAAATTCCCCATCTGAGAGATGACCTTCCTGCATTTCTTAGCAGAGATCAAGGAAATAGAACTAGGTGGGACTACCTCGGTTATCCTGAACAATTTCGTGTTCAAAGTAATAATAACACTACGAGGCCTAGAATCATATACAACATGGAGTTTCCATAAATAAGGTTGGCCCAAAAGAACATCACAAACTTTGAGAGGAGAAACATCACATAATACCTCGTCTTTGAAGGGCTTGATGTCATATGGCAGTCGACACTGTTGGTTGACGCGAAGATTGCTTCCTTGGCGGAGCCATCCAATCGTGTAGGGTTGTGGGTGTGGCATTGTTGGTAGGGTGAGCTGCTTGATGACCTCTACTGAGATGAGGTTCTTCTAGCTACCGCTATCAATGATGAAGTGAAGCGGGGTGCCTTTTACCCACATTTGTGAATGGAAGAGGCGCTCTACTTCTTTTGGCTCGTCTGGTTCACAAGGTTGTAGCTTGGTGGTACCAACGGTGGCACTGGGTTCCACGTCAATGATCCATATTCCCCTTTCTGGTTCTGGATCAGAGTCAGAATCCACATCTGATTCAGAGGATTTCACTTCGGCCACCAACGACTGCTTTGAGAGGCAGTCAACAGTGTTATGCAAATGGCTCTTATGGAAGTCGCACCACTTCCCGGTATCTTTCTTTGTATTTTCAGTGTCCTTTTCTTTTGGCTTGGACTGGTTGTCCTGATACTATCCATATTTTCTATACCCTTTGTTCTGTGGGTTGGTGTCACCCTTTCCCATCTTTTGTTGTGAGGGGTTCCCAGACCCAAATTGTCGTGTCTTTTGTTTGAGCTTCTGCTCGATTTTGACGGCATATTGGTAGGTCGCGCCAAGGATGAGATGTCCAGAAAATCAATTTTAGTATGGATGTATCTATGAAGATCATCGTGATACTTGAGCACGAGATGTCGCTATGAATCTTTGATACCCAACTTGGTGCGCAAGGTATGGAAGATATTTGTGAAATCTGGCACTGCTTGGTCTCTTTCTTTTCGCAGTGTGGTCCATTTGGTATACAAGTCGTCATAAATTCCAAAGGGTTAGTATTGTTCCTCAATAACATCCCTAAAGGATTCCCAGGTGGTCGTGACTGAAAATAATGAGGTTTCTTCTGTTTCCTTTTGCTCACAGAAATTTTCCCACCAATCTTTGACATGGGGAACGACTTTGAGGAGCGCAAAAGTAATATTTTCTCTATTAGAAAATTTATGGACAGACAAATACCCTTCTAGTAGATTCAACCACTTATCTACAACATCTTCATCTATCTGACCTTCAAATATAGGAATATAAAAGTTTATTTGTACCTTGAAGGGGGCAACGCCTCCATTCAAAGAAGATGTGTTGCATGTTGGTAACCACCAAAGGATTTGTGTGAAACTATCGATAATCTTGTTCCTCTATTGCGTGAGGGATTCCTCAATCAACAATTTGAAAGGATCTCCTATCCCGTCATATTTATTTTCTCTTTCCATGAGAGGTCGCCTGGGTGTGCGAGAGCTTTTGTCCTCAAGAGAAACAAGCTCGGGACCCAACTCTTTGTACTCCGACCTTGTTGGGGACATGGATTGACACGACAAGGAGAAGACTTCTATGATAACACTGATCCATATTTTATGAGAAGAATGAAATGAATATAAATTATTAATAGGTTCTTAGCACAAAATAACAGATATATAGTAAAACTAGTTTTCTATTCAATAACTAAATAAGCTGAAACTATAAAATGCAGCGAAAACAAGCTTGCTGGAATGGTGGTAGCTTATCTCTGAGAAGAGATGTGATGGATGCATGCATTCGCAAGAAGAAGATTACAATGAGTCTCTGAAGGCCTTTTTATAATAAACAATAATTTCAAAAACCCTAGACATCCAAAAACCTAAACCTAGGAGATGAAGCCCCAAACGTCATGTGGGCCCCGTTTGGGTAAGTTAGTGCATCAACTTCCCGAGGTCGTAAATTTTGCATAGGATCTATGTTTTAGGCATGTGATAGCCCGTTGGAAAGGTATGGTCAAGGAAATTCATTTTGGGAGAACAATCATACCTTTCAACCTCAATGGGGAGCTTGATCCCGAAAAACATTCATCTAGGCCCTCAAAATGGCCTCGAAAGTTAAAACTGCTAAAAATAGTAAATTGTCAAAATTGTCAGAAAATTGTTTTGAGACAATTGGAAAAGGTGGGTGGCCAACGATATCCATCTAGATCAATCCTACTTCCTTAGGAAGAAATGGTCTCCATTTCGTTGAGGTCCCCCATTAGATGAGGAAATTTCTGCTGAATTTGGCCCCAAGTGAGCCACTTGCCTTAGTGCAGGAGTTGCCCTTCTTTGATGACTCGATAAAGTTGGATCCTTTGTTTTCGAGTGCCCTTGATATATGTGTCCACAATATGGTCATTGTATGTTTGTTGTATGCAGTCAGGGTTGAGCTCTGTTGGTGTCAGTTGTTCTGCTACTTCTGCGGTGTCCAATAATGGTGGGAAATAAGGGCGAAGGAGATCCACATTGAACATTGGGTGTAGGACAAGGAACGGAGGAATGTTAAGCTCAAAATAATTATCCCCCATGGCCTTGGTGATAGTGTATGTCCCATAATGGAGTGGTTGAATCTTTCGATGGGGTCCTGTAAAGCATTCTTTCTTCAAGTGCAACCAAACTTTGTCGCCCAACTGAAACTTATGTGGCACCCGATGTTGATCATGGTGTTATTTCTACATGTCATTGGACTTCTGTCGGATATCTTGAACCTATTGGTGGATGTACTGGATCCTCTAAATGAACCGAGTGGCTTTTTTAGCTTCAGTTGGAGTAGGAGATGAGTCAGTCAAGGTGACCGCAAGGGGAAGTGAAACATATATGGGACCCAATGGTTGGAATCCTAACCCCACCTGAAAGGGGTTGTGGCCAGTTGAGTTATGCATGGCTCGGTTGTAGCTATGCTAGGCATAGGGAAGGCTCTCATCACATGTGAAAGGGTGATTTGAATTATACATGCGAATGATATGCACAATCATTCGATTTACAACCTCGGTTTGGCCATCTGTCTGGGGGTGGAAGGTCGTGGATTTTGTGAGATTTGTGTCTAGCAGTGACCAGAGGATCAATGAGAATGTGCTGAGAAATTGACTATCCCAATATGAGACAATGGTTTGTCGGATTCCAAAATGTACCCAGATGTGTTCAAATAAGAGCTTGGTAGTGGCCTCTGGTGTGATGCTCTTCTTGCAGGAAACCAGAATCACCATCTTAGAAAAGCGATCAACAACCACAAAAACACAGTCATTTCCCCGCTTTATGGATGGGAGGCCCGACATGTAGTCCATTGAGATGGATTCCCATGGACTGTCATGAGTAGGAAGAGGGGTGTACATGCCCTGTTTCTTAGTGGTCGGTTTGGCAATAGCACAGGCAATGCAGGACCTGATATACTTGTTCACCTCTTGTCGAAGTTTCGGCCAATAGAAATGTTTCTATAGCATCGCCACTATATTTTCGATGCCGAAGTGTTCTTCCACCCGACTGTAGTTGGCTTCCCATATCATCTTCTCTCGCTCACTTCATGGAACACAAATATGGCTCAGACGACACAACAACCCATCCTGAAGATGGAAATTATCGACAACTGCGTTTGCACCCAACATTTGGTAGGTGGTGGCGAAGTCAAGGTCTGTCTTGTAGAGTTGGGGCCATCTAGATTTCTCATGGTCAAAAAGGTCTATCACCGTGGTGCGTTCCGCGACTGGTGGTCTGTTGAGGTAATCAGCGATGTGATTGGTGCTTCTTGTTTTATACTTGATGTTGAGGTGGAATTTTTGCAAGTATGTGGACCACTTTTGATGGAAGTCATTCTGCAATTTTCCCTGTGTCTGCATGAACTGCAGTGGCTTATGATCAGTGTGGATGATTGTCGTCTTCCCAAGAATTTAATGTCTCCACTGGCAGGATGCATGTACAATGGAGTACATTTCTTTGTCATAATTAGGGTACTTACGTACAATATCCGACAGTGTCTCACTATGATAGGCCACGGGGTGGTCGTGCTGAGTGAGAACGACGCCCACAAAATAGTCTGAAGCAACTGTCTTGATTTCAAAAGGATGTTGCAGGTCTAGTAGTGAAAGTACTGGGGCTAAGCACAAGTGTTGCTTCAAATCATAGAACACTTGTTGTTGGGACCCACCCCATGCAAATTTTTCCATTCCACCACCCATGTTTATTTGGCTAAGGGCCCATGCAATATGGGAGAATCCCAACACAAACCTACGGTAGAAATTGGTAAGGCCCAAGAAGCTTCAAAGCTCAGTGAGTGTTCTTGGGGTTGGCCAGTCACGGATGTCTTGGATATTGGATGGATCCACATGTACACCATGGTGATCAATGATGTAGCCTAGGTAATGGACCCTGTCCATGCCGAAGGAGCATTTTTCAAAGTTGGTGTATAGCTTGTGCTGCCGCAGGGTGTGCAGAACCTACTGAATATGTTGCAAGTGTTCGGCCCAAGTCTTTTTATAAATTAGAATGTCATCCAGATACACCACTACAAAAGTATTGGTGAATGGTCACTGGATATTGTCCATCATTCTCATGAAAGTGGCTAGAGAATTTTTCAAACCAAAAGGCATGACCAACCATTCAAAAAGGCCTTCCTTTGACTTGAAGGTGCTCTTCCATACATCTGTATTTCTATCGGGACCTGGTGGTAGCCAGAATTCATATGAATCTTAATGAAGTATTTGGCCCCCATGAGTTTATCAAGGAGGTCGTCGATTCGGGGAATCAAGTACCGGTTTCTGACTGATATTTTATTCAGAGCCCGATAATCAATATAGAGTCGCCAGGTTCCATCTTTCTTTTGTACCGGCAGGATTGGGATCCCACAAGGTGATGAGCTGGGATGGATGTTCCCCTTGTGGTGCAGTTCTTGGATCTGTCACTTGATCTCCTCATTCTCTAACAAAGAGCAACGATAGACTGGCCCATTGGGCAGCGATGCGTCGGGGGTCAGATCAATGGGGTGCTTCACCTGGTAGAGAGGAGGTACCCTTGTAGGTGAGGAGAATATATCTGAGTATTATTCCATGAACTTATCCACTTTCTTTTTATTTATGGAGAGGTCGGATGCAGAGACCCTGGATGTGGATGTGATATTTTGGTTATTATAAGAGAGAGTCATGAAGAAGAAAAACTTCCCCATCTAAGAGATGACCTTCCTGCATTGCTTAGCAGAGATCAAGGAAATAACACTAGGTGGGACTGCCTCGGGTATCCTGTACAATTTCTTGTTCAAAGTAATAATAACACTATGAGGCCTAGACTCATATACAACATCACGTTTCCAGAAATAAGGTTGGCCCAAAATAAAATCACAAACTTCGAGAGGACCAACATCACATAATACCTCGTCTTTGAAGGGCTTGATGTCATACGACAGTCGACACTATTGGTTGATGCAAAGATCGCTTCCTTGGTGAAGCCATCCAATGGTGTAGGGTTGTGGGTGTGGTGTTGTTTCCAGGGTGAGATGCTTGACGACCTCTACTAATATGAGGTTCTTCTGGCTACCGCTATCAACGATGAAGTGCATCAGGGTGCCTTTTACCCACATTTGTGAATGGAAGAGGCACTCTTCTTCCTCTGGCTCGTTTGATGCACCAGGTTGGACCTTCATGGTAGAAACGGTGGCATTGGGTTCCAAATAAATGATCCATATTCACCTTTTTGGTTATGGCTCAGAGTCAGAATCCACATCTGATTCATAGGATTTCACTTCGGCCACCAACGACTTCTTTGAGTGATAGTCAGCAATGTTATTCCAAGGGCTCTTGTGGAAGTTGCACCACTTCTCGGTATCTTTCTTTGTCTTTCCAGTGTCCTTCTTTGCTTATGGCATGCATTGGTTGTCCTAATACTGTCCATATTTTCTCTGTTCTTTGTTCTGTGGTTTGGGGCCACCCTTTCCCGGCTTTTCTTGTGAGGGGTTCCTAGGACCAAATTGTCACATCTTTTGTTTGAGCTTCTGCTCGATTTTCACGGCATATCGGTAGGTTGTGCCCAAGGATGAGATGTCCAAAAATTCCATTTTAGTCTGGATGTATCTATGCATATCACTGTGATACTTGAGCACCATATGTCGCTTTGAATATTTCATACCCAGCTTGGTGCGCGAGGTATGGAAGATATTTGTGAAATTTGGCACTGCTTGGTCTCTTTCTTGTCGTAGTGTGGTCCATTTGGTATACACGTCGTCATAACTTATGATAGGGTAGTATTGTTCTGTAATAGAATCCCTAAAGGATTACCAGGTGGTCGTGACTAAAAATAATGAGGTTTCCTCTATTTCCTTTTTCTCACAGAAAGTTTCCCACCAATCTTTGACATGGGGAACGACTTTGAGGAGCGTAAAAGTAATCTTTTCTCTATTCAAAAAGTTATGGACAGAAAAATACCCTTCTAGTATATTCAACCACTTGTCTACAACATATGTGTCCATATAACCTTCAAATATAGGAATATCGAAGTTTATTTGTACCTTGAAGGGGGTGGCGCCTCCGTTCGAAGAAGATGCATCGCATGTTGGTAGCCGCTGAAGGATTTGCACGAAACTATCCTTCTTCTCGTTCCTCTATTGCATGAGGGATTCCTCAATCAATAGTTTAAAAGGATCTCTTGTCCTGTCATATTTATTTTCTTCTACCATGAGAGGTCGCTTAGGCGTGCGAGAGATTTTGTCCTCAAGAGAAACAAGCTCGAGACCCAACTCTTTGTACTCCAACCTCGTTGGGGACATGCATTAAGACGACAAGGAGCAGACCGCTATGATACCAATGATCCAGATTTTATGAGAATAACAAAATGAATACATATTATTAACAGGTTCTTAACACAAAATAATAGAGATACAGTAAAATTGGTTTTCTATTCAATAACGAAATACGCTGAAATTGTAAAATGCAGCGGAAACAATCTTGCTGGAATGGTGGCGGCTTATCTTTGAGAAGAGATGTGATGGTTGCGTGCATTCGAAAGAATAAGATTACAATGAGGCTCTGAAGGCCTTTTTAGAATAAAAAATAATTCCAAAAACCCTATACATCCAAAAACCTAACCCTAGGAGATGAAGCGACAAAAGTCATGTGGGCCCCGTTTGGGTAAGTTAGTACATCAACTTCCCGTGGTCGTAACTTTTGCATACGATCTTCCTTTTAGGCGTGTGATATCCCATTGGAAAGGTTTCATCGAGGATATTCATTTTGGGGGCTCAATCATGAATTTGGCTATCATTTGGGAGCGCGATCCCGAAAAACCTTCATTTAGGCCCTGAAAATGGCCCCGAAAGTTAAAACTGCTAAAAATAGTAAATCCCCAAAATTGTCAGAAAACCATTTTGAGCCAGTTGGAAAAGGTGGGTGGCCACCGATATCCATATTAATCAATCCTCCCTCCTTAGTAAGAAATGGTATCCATTGCGTTGAGATCCCCCATCAAATGAGGAAATTTCTGTTGAATTTGGCCCCGAGTGAGCCACTTTCCTTGCTGAAGGAACTACCCTACTTTGACAACTCGATAAAGTTGGATCCTTGTTGTCGAGTGCCCTTGATATGTGTGTCCAAAATATAATCATTGGATGCTTGTTGTATGCAGTCAGGGTTGATCTCTATTGGTGTCAATTGTTCTGCTACTTCTGAGGTGTCTAATAATGGTGGGAAATAAGGGTGAAGAAGATCCATGTTGAACATTGGGTGCAGGCCAAGGAAGGGAGGAATGTTGAGATCGAAAGGATTACCCCCCATAGCCTTGGGGATAGTGTATGACCCATAACGTAGTGGGTGAAGCTTTCGATAAGGTCCTTTAAGGCGTTCTTTCTGCAAGTGCAACCAAACTTTTTTTCCCACCCGAAACTTATGTGGCACCTGATGTTGATCATGGCATTGTTTGTACTTGTCATTGGACTTCTGTAGGATATCTTGAACCTGTTACCCACTTGAAACTTATGTGGCACTCGATGTTTATCATGGCATTGCTATTACTTGTCATTGGACTTTTGTAGAATATCCTGAACTTGTTGGTGGATGTGCTGGATCCACTCAATGAACCGGGTGGCTTTGTCAGCTTCAGTTGGAGAAGGAGATGAGTTGGTCGAGGTGACCACAAGGGGAAGTGCGACATCTATGAGACCCAATGGTTGGAATCCCAACCCCAGCTGAAAGGGGTTGTGGTCGATTGAGCTATGCAGGGATCGATTGTAGCTATGTTGGACATAGGGAAGGCTCTCATCCCATGTGTGAGGGTGATTTGAATTATACATGCAAAGGATATGCACAATCATTTGATTTACAACCTCGGTTTAGCCATCTTTCTGGGGGTGGAAGGCCGTGGATTTGATAATCTTAGTGTCTAGCAGTGACTGGAGGCTCGACGAGACTGTGTTGAGAAATTGACTATCCTGATCTAAGACAATGGTTTGTGGTATTCCAAAATGTACCCAGACCTGTTCAAAGAAGATCTTCGCAGTGACCTCTACTGTGATGCTCTTCTTGTAGGCAACCAGAATCGCCATCTTAGAAAAGCGATAAACAACCACAAGAACACAGTCGTTTCCCCGGTTGGTGGAAGGGAGGCCCGACATGTAGTCCATTGATATGGATTCCCATGGCCTGTCAGTAGTAGGAAGAGGGGTGTACATGCCCTGTTTCTTAGTCGTCAGTTTGGAAATAATGCAGGCAGTGGAGGACCTGATATACTTGTTGACCTCTTGTCGAAGTTTCGGACAATAGAAATGTTTCTGTAGCATCACCACTGTTGTTTCGACGCCGAAGTGTCTTGTCACCCGACTATAGTGGGCTTCCAAGATCAACTTCACTCGCTCACTTGATGGAACACAAATATGGCCTAGACGACAGAACACCCATCCTGAAGATGGAAATTATTGACAACTGCGTTTGCACCCAACTTTTGTTAGGTTGTGGCAAAGTCAAGGTCTATCTCATAGAGTTGGGGCCATCTAGATGTCTCATGGTCGTAAGATTCTATCACTGTAGTGAGTGTCGCGACTGGCGGTTCGTTGAGGCAATGAGTGACATGATTGGTGCTTCCTGTTTTATACTTGATGTTGAGGTGGAATTGTTGCAAGTATGTGGACCACTTTTGATGGAGGCCATTCTACAATTTTCTCTGTGTCTACATGAAC
>SNQJ01S0017988.1:54219-111120 GCA_010110895.2 Picea sitchensis | reverse complement strand
AGAGGTACCCCTGTAGGTGAGGAGAAGATATCTGAGTATTATTCCATGACCTTATCTACTTTCTTTTGTTGTGTGGAGAGGTCAGCCGCAGAGACCTTGCATGTGGCTATGATCTTTTTCTTATTCTGAGAGTGAATCATGAAGTCGACGAACTTCCCCATTTGAGAGATGACCTTCCTACATTGCTTAGCAAAGATCAAGGAAATAGCACTAGGTGGGACTGCATCGGGTATCCTGTACAATTTCGTGTTCAAAGTAATAATAACACTACGAGGCCAACACTCATATACATCATGAAGTTTCTATAAATAAGTTTTCCCTATAAGAACATCTCAAACTTCGAGAGGAGAAAAATCACATAATACCTCATCTCTGAAGGGCTTGATGTCGTACGATATTTGACACTATTGGCTGACGCAGAGATCGCTTCCTTGGCAGAGCCATACAATGGTGTAGGGTTGTGGGTGCGACGTTGTTGGCATGGTGAGCCACTTGACGACCTCTCCTGAGATGATGTTCTTATGGATACCTCTATCAACGATGAAGTGTAGTAGGGTTCCTTTTACCCACTTCTGTGAATGGAATAGGCACTCTCCTTCTTTTGGCTCATCTGGTTCACCAGGTTGGAGCTTGGCTGTAGCAATGGTGGCACTGGGTTCCACATCAATGATCTGTCTTCCCATAGCTGGGGGGATTTTTTATACCCTTCATCATAACATTCGTACTAGAATGGGGCCCAACTAATCCCTCATTAATAAATACGGTGGAGGGTCTTACAATCCTGGACGAGTCCATGGTGCTTACCTGAACCTTGGATGGGATGAAATTCCCCAACAAAAATATTTCCAGGGAGCTTGGGGCTAGATGTCACAACCCTATATTAATTTTATGGCCACACTCAATCTTCCAGACTTGTCTAAGTTAATGAATGACCCCATGCATCACTATTTTTCATGGCCCCCCATCCTCACTAAGCTTCCTTTGGATATTCCAAAATTCGAGGGTAGAATTGGTGAGGATCTTGGTGATCACGTTACCACTTTTCACCTCTAGTTCTCTTTGAATTCCCTTGACGACGATTAAATTCAGTTAAGATTGTTTCAATGCATCCTCACAGGGTTTGTTGCGAAATGGTATATCAAGCTACCTAGGGGGGAATACGAAACTTTTAATCAGTTGGTCTTAGTCTTCCTCAACCACTTCCAATTATTGGTTTGTTACGATCTTGGTATCGAACTTTTGTCAACCTTTCGTCAGGAAAGATCCACTCATATCTTGGACCACATCTAAGAGTAGCATAGATGGAAGAGGTTGATCAAGGCCTACATACCCCCAGAATTCCCACTACAGTGGTTCCTTAAATCTCTCCTACCTTATATTTTGAAGGATGTTTCTGCATCTAGGGTTATGTCTGAGGAAGAAGTGATTTTTAAAGCCCATCATTTATATCTTATATATACTCAGTCTAGGCTATATGATATTCTTTGTGACGCATCGTGGTCAAACTATGACCCTCGACAAAATCACGGTCCTCATGTCGATGGCATCATAGGCCCGGTCAATGTCAAATTCGTAGACTCGGTGACAAGCCATTTGAAAGACTTGTCTCTAAACCAGTATACAGGAGGGCCAACTTTGTATGTGTCCTCCAATCCCACTCAGTCGACGGATATACGCTYTGTGCAATCGTCGACCAGTCTGAATAGTAACCAACAACCAGGAGGGAATAAGAATAAAGTACGTAATAATAATCGTAAGGGTGGGAAGAATAATAATAAACCAAAGGAAAATGGTAATAATGAGAAGATGAATAATAATGTTAGTGAGGGCAAGAAAGAAAGGAGGAAGGTGAAGTTTCCCTGTAATCTTTGTACAAACGATCACCTAACCCATTTATGCCCCAAACTTGAGGAAGCTGCGAGGCTTTATCTCCACCACCCATCGTGTTGAATATTTCTTTTCCACATAACCAACACATGGCCTCGAGCTCCTCGAATGCTGGAAATGTGGAGAGTGGGAGTCAAAACCCACCAACACAAGATGGTGACCATTTATACATCACTATCATTAAATATGAGGTTAATGTAGCCACTCGATCTCGTGATTACATTTCTCCATAGACTGTACCTAGTCTAGAGTCTCCCCCTCCTTCGAATATGCCCTTATAGATCAAAAAACCAGATCCCTTGCCTCGTGTTCTGAAAGGAGTAATCAATCTCTCTACCCACAATCCTAATGCAACAACCACCCATAATTACTCTATTGTTGAGGACCCGGGTCAAGCCCTGTTATAACCCTAATTTGCACCAAACATACTTACCTGGAATCAAGCCATCTCAGATTCCTTCTTTGCCAAAACACTACTGAGAAACTCTTCTTAAAAATCCCCTTTATAAAGGCCCATGCGCCCTGCTCCATTACTGCATGCGTGTACATGCTAGCTGCCCCAATACAACCGTTGTGTACCTACAAAAGCACAAAAAAAGGAAAGTTGTTTACGAAACACATAGCTTTGGTCAAGTTATCTAAACCTTTCAGCCATGCATGGTCATTCATTCGACCAAATACCTAGCTCCTTCTAGCCTATAAAAGAAGGGGCAAGGGTCCCATTTGAAAAGAGGAAAATCATAGTAAAGCGACTGTACCCAATTGAGCATTCCCCTTGTCCCAACCTTTAGCCATCCTTGTGCAAAGAGAAGTATAGAGCAAAGCAGTTGGAGGACAGTTGAAGAGGATCCCAGGACTAGGTTCATGGAGCAGTGGTCGGCTTCATCATTGTAAGTTTCTTTAGTGAAGTTAATAATAAAGAAGTACTTTTCCCATCCCACCATATGAGGTTTTCATTATTTATTGCGTATATGTTGATTAAATATCTAAAACATTAATATGTAGATCAAATGCATGTGGAGTTCTTTGTTTGTCTTTTGTGAATGCATTTCATCCTTAGGAGGAGAGTTGCAGTCAAAGAGTGACCAAGCATGAAGAGGGATCGATATCAAACACCGGAAATAAGGTATGTTCACTTGATCTTCTTAACTACGTATTTGCTTAAGAATAATGGGGGTTAGGTCCGGGATGACTGTAAAAAAGTAGGAATCTTTAGGTATTTTCTGCATGCATGATAAAACCCTAAGTGCTAGTCCGTAGAGGGATTTCCCACTCACAACAAAATTGGCGACCATACTGGGGATCTCTCAGGTTTTCTAGGGATACTTGTTGGGTATTTTTAATTGGTTTCATCACCTTTTTTCTAAGTTTCTGCAAAAGTTTGATCTAGTAGGGATCATGGTCTTTCATACCAGTACTCCCTGCTTTCTTTGCTTGGCTGCATTTTCTTTTCAGGAAGTCACAGAGGTACACACGACCTGTATAAGGCCTACATGTGTGTACAGATGCCCTACCTTCACACAGCCCGTGTGCACACGCTAGCTGATGAAGTGTCAGTCGTGTGTCTGAGTTCAGAAAAAAAATTGTTTAGAGCGAYAGTCATCCTCTCCCCTGTTAGAAGTGATCCTTCTTAGGGATTTTTTGGATCTCATTCTGATCTCTGTTTTTGCATTTTGTAGCTTAGGTACCACCTCAGATTGGTTTTGTTCCATGAAATTTTCCTTGACCTATTTTTCTTTTCTTACAAAGTAAGTTTCTGAGTCTTCAAGAGATTCTGGTTCTCAATACCAATAGTCTCTTCCAATGCTTGATTTCTTGTCTTTTCATTTTTGAAAAGTTACAGAGGTACACACGGCCTTCATAATGTTTGCATGTGTGTACACGTGCTCTGACCTTACACAACTCACATGCACACACTGGTTGTTCAACTGACAACAATGTACCTATTGAGAATTTTTTTATTTAAGGAGAGGCAATCATCCTTTTCCTTGTCAAGAGTTATACCTCTCAAGGTTCTTGGTCTCTTTCATAACAACTTAGCCTAGGTTTGGACTCTATTATAGCTTGCCTTTTCATTTAGAATATTTCTTGTGTTTCCTAGATTTTTTAACTTATTTTTAGCTTGAAATCTTAAGAAAAATGAGTTTCTCTTTGAAAAACAATTCCCCCTCATGGCCAGGGGGGTCCATGAATTGTGCATTCATCAGTCTCTTTTAGAATCTTTTGTTATTTCTGCTGTGATTGGAAGAAAATAATAAAAAAAACTTAGTTTGTTAGATCTCTTTCTTTCCTGCCATTTGTTTTGCATTGTTATTTGGAAAAGAAAAAGAAATTAGCATAGCATTGTGTTTTCTTCTAATTTTAAAAGCATTTCAAAAAAAAAAAAAAAAAAATATAATCATTCTTTGCTAGTGTTCATATAATTTTCATCATTTTTCGTAAGAGTCTTAACAACATCAGTTGCACTACCACACCTTTTGAGTAAATCAATCCTTAAAAAGAACGCTAATTAAAAATAACTAGACTTTTATGTTTGTAGGGTCAACCAACTAGTTTAGGGTTAGGGCCTTGAATTAGGTTGGAGAGGAAACTCTTTAAGGCCATTGAATCAAACATTGGAGTCTGAGTAAGGGAGTGTTAAAGTCTAGTATCGTGAAAGTTATCTAGGACCCCCCTCTAACATAGGGGCTAAACACGAGGTCGCGTGCAGAAAGGTAGCGGAGATAACCACTCCAAAGTCGAACCAATCGTAGTGGAGAACACATATAGAGGGCTTGTCTTGGGATTCCATCGATTTCATTTTCCACAGAGCTTTGTGGGTCTCGAATCCGTTCGAGGTCCTTAGTTGTCTTTCGGACACCTCGATTTTGATACCCTTGAAAGGTTTCGGGCTTGATACCCTGCCAATTGTGGTCTACCCGACTGTCGATTGTACCCGCCTAGTGATTATTCGCGCGCTGGAAACCTAGTTGCCTATTTTTCTAGGGACTTACAGAGGTGACTATGGGGATATACCGTGGTACCTAGGGAAGACGTAGGGCCATTCTTTGCAGAGTATTCTTGGAGGCTACTTCTGTTTTCGAGTTTCACTTGCAACGGTAAGTTTCTCTAGTGTTGGATGGCGTAACTGTTCTTCCAACTAGTTAGTCATTTTCTTCATTTTCCTTTAGGAACTTTTAGTGTGTGCTTTGTGCTCCTTAGTTTTCCATAGTGAATTAGTCAGTCAGTGGCTTTGGGTCTTTGACCTAGGGTGGTAGACCGCCCACTCCGCCGATTGAGAGGACTTTTTGGTCTTTCGTTTAGAAACATGGAGCCGCCTCTTTATAGGCTTTGTTTTGATAACACTGGTTCTTCAGAGTCAGTGTGTGAGACTTTTACAGACTTGAACGATCCCACAAAGGGATAACCTGCGCATAATATATTCATGTCTAAAGTTCCCGATGATACCAACCAAGGAACCCCTTCACAAGGGTATTCTTATGCTTTTCCTTTCTTCGGAAACGTTGGTGTCCCTTTGATGGCCACTTTGTACATTCCTGGGTTGAATGTGGGATTACCGGTTTTTGTTGGGTACCATTCCAAATGTCCCCAATGCTCTTGACACTTATCAGTTAAGAAATTTATGTCATGGTCACCATGTTGATGTTTCTTCGTCAGCAAAGTCTTCTCCTCCTCCTTCTCCCACCTCTAGTGAAAGTACAGTTACTAGTAACTGAAAGTCTAAACGAAATAGAAAGAGGAATAATAGGAAGAATAAATCACCAACCTCTGCAAGTCATGTTGGAGATAGGTCAAAAACCTCTACAAGTCATGTTGAAGACCAACACCCAGCCTCTACAAGTTATGTTGGGGGCACACACCCACCCTTTTCAAGTCATGGTGGGGGGGAAAGTCCAGTCACTGCTAGTCTTACTAGTAATAGGTTTGTAGCCTCTGCAGGTCATGTTGGAGATGTCCAACCAACCACTACTAGTCATGTTGGGGGCATTAATTCTATTGAGAAACCTAGATGGATAGGACGTAAGCCTAAGTTCCCTTGTACGCTTTGCAAGGGATATCACCTTACTCATTTGTGCCCTGGCATTCCAGAGGTACAAAGATTGTGGTCCTTGTCTGGAAGCTCTTCTGATTCTAATTATTTTGAGGTTTCCTTATAGTCTATTCAACCATTGGTTGAGAAAGAGGTCATGTTGATGCATTCATCGGTTGATCCCACTCCTCTTTTGGGGGGTGAGGTGCCTTTAGACCATGTAGTCTCGCAACCTATTCAACCATAGGTTGCGAAAGTGGTCATGCCGATGCAATCATCGACTGATCCCACTCCTATTTTGGGGGATGAGGTACCTTTAGACCTTGTAGTCTCTCAGCCTATTCATCCATTGGTTGAGAAAGTGGTCATGTCGATGCAGTCATCGGCTGATCCCACTCCTATTTTTGGGGGTGAGATGCCTTTAGACCTTGTAGTCTCTCATCCTATTCAACCATTGGTTGAGAAAGTGGTCATGTCGATGCAGTCATCAGCTTATCCCACTCCTCTTTTGGGGGGTCAGGTGCCTTTAGACCATGTAGTCTCGCACCCTATTTAGACATTGGTTGCGAAAGTGGTCATGCCGATGTAGTCATCGGCTGATTCCACTCCTCTTTTGGGGGGTGAGGTGCCTTTGGACCATGTAATCTCACAGCCTATTCAACCATGGGTTGCGAAATTGGTCATGCCGATGCAGTCATCGGCTGATCCCACTCCTATTTTTGGGGGTGAGGTGCCTTTAGACCATGTAGTCTCGCAACCTTTTCAGCCATTGGTTGTGAAAGTGGTCATGCCGATGCAGTCATCGGATGATCCCACTCTTCTTTTGGGGAGTGACGTGTCTACCGACTATGCTTTTAACATTTCTGGTTCAGTATTTTCAGAACAAGGGAGCATTCCGCTCGCTCCGATCACACCCCCTCCAAGCCCTAGGATGGTTTCCGTTGATTGGAATGACCTTTTTAGCCTCGTCTTCCTTCCTTCGCACCCTTTCAAATAAGGGTTGAAGTTAATTCAACAAACATTTATCGATGTATTGTGGATGAAGGAGCCTCTGGAAGTATTTTATCCTCCTCGGTTTGCAAAGTTTTGGGTTCTCCCAAGTGTGTGTCTACTTCACATGAGTTGTTGGCTTTTGACAGACATCCTAGTGAATATTTGGGGGTTTTTCCTCATTTTCCTATCTTGTTAGGTGGGAATATTTTCCGTGTCGATGTTATAGTGGTGCAAGGCCCGTTAGATTTCAATATGATTCTCGAGTGTGATTATGTATATGCTATGAACGCTATGGTATCTATGCTCTTCTGGGTGATGTAATTCTCTCACAATGGAAGCATTGTCACTATTGACCAGATGGAATCTGATAATCACCATCCTAATTCAGCGTTAGTTCAAGATGCCCCTTTATATGTTCCTAGTGTTCGTGTAGACTCCACCCCGCCACGGGTTAATTATGTGGCATCTTATCCTCAGTGTTCAATTGCTTATGAGAAGGAACCTATGCAATCATGTTTTCCTTCTCGAGACTTGGAATCAGAAATTGATCCATTGGTGTATCCAATGGGGGCATGGGAGCCCTTGCTTCCCCCTCTTGGTCCAAGTGGGCTTGAGTATCCTTCTAAGTCTGATCTCATTGTTAGTAGATCCTTAAGCCCTCGTGATCGTGATTCTTTGTTGATAGACTCTGCCAATCCTGGTCAAAACCTCCATCGTCATATGGAGTATGGTTAGTTTACTTCACCCTTTGGGACTATCGACCCTCGTTTGCGTGATTTCTCATATTTTGAATTGCCTTCAGATGAGGCTATCCTTGAAGCGATGACTACGGTTTCTATACCACAGGAGGACTTACATCGTGGTTTGTGTTTTCTACCCTTTTGGGAGACTTCCCAAGTTGACTATCGAAGAGACTCTTGGACTGAGCTTAGCAACGGGCTCTACCTGAACCAGTTTCATACATGAGTCGTAGCCCCCATGGGTCTTCTTTTAACCCATTTTCAGACCCTCTAAACGTGAAAATATTGTCGAGCAATCTTGTTGACCTTCATGCTCACTAAACTGAAATTTGAAGTCACATCTGTCTGGCGGTAGTTTACCCCTTTTTCAGTCTGGATGGTCAACTGTACGAACAAAGGTATACTCTAGGAGCCTTGATTCTCTATAAGAGTACCCTCAGGTATAATTTTAGCCCTTTTTCGGGCCTGAGGGACTAAATTTACGAAAAAGGAACCCCCACGGAGTCCATAGTTAAGCTCTTTTCAGACTCCCTAAAATTGAAAAGATCTTCGAGTGACCTTATTCTTTCACTCTTGTTAAAATGGCCCAGAAGAACATTTCTGACGGAGTCCATAGTTAAGATTTTTTTCAGACTCCTTAAAAATGAAAAAATGGCCGAGTGATCTTGTCTTTATCACACTCATTAAAATGGTTTTGAATAGACATTTTGTCAGTGCTAGTTTACCCCTTTTTTGAACCAACTAAGACTACCTTCGAAAAAGGTACCCCATTGGAGTCTCCTTTTACGTTTCTCCAGACTCTCTAAATATGAAATATCGTTGAGCTTACCTTCTGTGGGCTTGTTAAAATTACATCAAAGGACGTTACCATTGTGTATTTTGTTAACCGTGTTTGTATACCTGTGTCTTTGGCCTAATGTCAGCTCCATGTTGCTCTCAACTGAATCATCTAAAGCATGCCATATATGCAAGCCATGTAGCACTTTGCCTCTGCGTCTTGACACCTTTGTCCCCAAGAGTTATTTTTTACGTGTTTCCTTGCTTTGAACATTAGTCCTGTTCTTGCGCCTCGAACTCGTATCTTTGCAACACTCATTCCTCCTTTGTAATGTAGCATTCCTTTATTCTTTTTCCAAAATTATTTAAAACGACAAAAAAAATCAAATATACCCCTATAAGAGGAAGGGAAAAGTATTTTCTTTGTTTTGGCAGCACAATGAGTCGCCCTTAGATAAAGAACATCCTTCCGTTTGTTCATCTAGCCCTGGGATTTAATATGACCTTAGGAAGTTGTTCCCGCTACATTGAATTGTGTCCTCCTCCGTTTGGTTATCCTCCCAAATATATGGAGAATTTGTGTTGCCTCCTGCCTCGTGAACCTATGTTAATGCCATGTTGCCTGAGTCTCATCATTTGTCATGCTATTTTCCAAGGGAATTTTTTACCAAGCCTGATTCGACCCCTCTACAGTTTGCCTCTTGCCCTCATGCCCGACCATCTTGAAAGTCCAATCAAGTCTTTGTTTGAAATCAATGAAGGCTTCAGTTTGATCATCAAGATTCTCTAGTCCATGACCAATGAGTCGTCGAAGACCTCTGGGTAGTGAAGTTGTACACTCATATTACACTCCTACCCGAGTTTTGAAGATTTTGAAGTTTTTTCTCGAGATCTAAAGACCTCATCTCTAGCCATCGGGCCTTATCATCTTCTAGAAGATGGATACTATACATGTATATATTTTTATTTTGAGATGTGGATCCACTGTGTATTTCTCACGACTGCACTTTATATAGTTATATGACATGGATCTACAGTGTATTTGATTGGCAGCCATGATTTTATTTCATCCTGAGCATGGGTATGTCCACCTCGGTGAGACAATTTTTATTTTGTAGATGGCACCTCCCGAATTCTGGTCCCTGGGCTCACCGGTTTGGTAAGTTGATAAAGATTGATAATGTATTTTGTCCATTAGATGCTCTTCTGACCTCACACATTAGGGGGCATCTGTTATAACCCTAATTTGCAACAGACATACTTACCAGGCATCATGCCATCTAAGATTCCTTCTTTGCCAAAACACTATTGAATAACTCTTCTTAAAAACCCCCTTTATAAAGGCCCACACACCCTACTCCATTATTGTATGTGTGTACACACTAGCTTCCCCAATACATCCCGTGTGTACCTACAAAAGCATGGAAAAAGGAAAGTTGTTGATGGAATACACAGCTTTGGGAAAGTTAACTAAACCTTTCATCCATGCATGGCCGGTCATTCGACCAAATACCTATCTCCTTCTAGCCTATAAAAGAAGGGGTAAGGGTCCCATTTGAAAAGAGGAAAATCATAGTAAAGAGAATCTACCCAATTGAGCATTCCCCTTGTCCCAACCTTTATCCATCCTTGTGCAAAGAGAAGTATAGAGAAAAGTAGTTGGAGGACAGTTGAAGAGGATCCCAGGACGAGGTTCGTGGAGCAGTGGTCGGCTTCATCACTGTAAATTTCTTTACTGAAGTTAATAATAAAGAAGTACTTTTCCCATCCCACCATATGAGGTTTTCATTGTTTATTCCGTATATGTTGATTAAATCTCTAACCCATTAATATGTAGATCAAATGCATGTGGAGTTCTTTATTTGTCTTTTGTGAATGCAGGTCATCCTTGGGAGGAGAGTTGCAGTCAAAGAGCAAACAAGCGTGAAGAGGGATCGATATCAAACACCAGAAATAAGGTATGTTCACTTGATCTTCTTAACTACGTATTTTCTTAACAATAATGGGGATTAGGTCCGGGATGACAGTAAAAAGTAGGAATCTTTAGGTCTTTTCTGCATGCATGATAAAACCCTAAGTGCTAGTCCATAGAGGGATTTCCCACTCACAACAAGCCCCTTGTGCAATGTCATCTCTAGAGGTACTCCAGACATGTCCTTCACAGAGGAATTCATTGCTATCTACATTAGGAGCTCTAGATCCTTGTGGCTCGAAAGTTATCAAGTTTGACTTCACATATGTGAATCCTCTCTTTCCTTGCCATGTGGCATTCCAAATCCATGTGGGTTACTAGAAGTATACCATCAAGCGTACTATTTTTTATGAAGGCACTACAACATGTGTTATTTCCTTGGTTTGTTGGAAATCCCTCGGCTCTCTAACCCTTTCTCAGTCTCCGACCATGTTGACTGCTTTTGACAGTCATTCATTCCAGCCTCATGGTTATCTTCCTGCCTTTCCAGTCCAGTTAGGTGGGAAGACAGTGGAGGTGGATGTCAAGGTGGTTGATGCACCCCTTGACTATAAATTATTACTAATATGCAATTGGACGTATTCTATGAATACAATCATATAGTTTGTCTTTCGTACTCTTTGTTTTCCTCATGATGGGAAGATCGTGACGATCGACCAGTTGTCCTTTGTGTATGCTAGCCCCAATGCATTTGTTGGACCATTGATCCTCATGATCGACAATTCTCATCCAAAAAATGAGAATATCGGTGTCATAATGTATTCATCCCTTATGGGTACCTTCGACTTCATGGCACCGGTTCACCATATTTACGCCATGTCAAGTAGGCCTTTTCATCAGAGAGGTTCATCCTTTCCGCACTTCCTATTTTAATGATCCTTGGACCCTACCTTCCTCAACGATGTCTTGTGAATATCGGTTACATTCTGGAATAGCCATGTCACTATCGACACTAGATATTGTGTATCAAGTTTTTCTTGACTCTTCCACCGATTTGGATCCTATTACCTCGCAGACGGACGAGGAGGATCTTGTTCTAGAGCCCGTGTGGGCCACTTCATCATCTTGTTCATGCGACTGCCTCGATGAGAATTTCACTTCAGATGAAGCTATTTTTAAGGCCATGAAAGGTTCCAAAAGACCCTAGGATGATATGCATCATCGCTCTTATTTCCTCCTAGATCTTGGAAAAATCGAGCAAGATAATTTTAGATCTACTTTGAGAGAGATAATCGGTCACGTCGTAGTTCCACTTGATACACACATAATTTATGCCGAAGGAAACATGGTGAGTATCTCTCCTACCATCCCAATCGATATCTCTCATATCCCTGGAAAGATTGAAAATGTATACATTGGCGTGGATTGTTTGCCAGAAGAAATTATGATCTACATTGAAATCTTCAAGGAATTATAAGATGTATTCGCTTGGTCATATGAACATTAAAACTTATCCATATTTTAATCTTGTTCGACAATTTATTAGAGATATCAATCCCTGGAAGGCCCTTGTTATTGACGCAGAGGTAGAAAACTTCTTAATGTCAGCTTTATCTACTTGGTTCCCTTGACTGAATGGGTATCCAATCTCGTTCCTATGAAAAAAAAGAAAGAAACCATCCGCGTATGCATTTTCGTGACTTGAACAAGGCCTATCCTAAAGAAAAATTCCCAAGACCCTTCATCGATCAGATTCTTGACGAGTGTGCGGGAAGCGAAGTTTTTTCTTTCATGGATGGATTTTTCAAGGTATAACCAAATTCAGATTAAACCTGAAGTCCAACATAAGACGACATTTATTTTCCCTTGGGATAATTTCGCATATCGAAAGATGCCTTTCGGCCTTAAAAAAATCGAAGCAACCTTCTAACATGCTATGATCTTCAAATTTCATGATCTCAAGCATATAGTCGAAGCCTATCTTGGCGATCTTGCTATTCACTTCCGTAAGAGGGTGGATCACCCTAAGCACCTTCGGCTAGTCTTTGAAATATGTGGCCATTATCGCATCTGGTTGAACCCTCATAAATGCATATTTTGCATTACGTCAGGTCGTCTTCTAGGAATTATAGTCTCTAAGACTGGGATCATGGTAGATTCGATAAAGGTTCAGGAAATACTTTGGTTGCCTCCCCGACGCACTATTCGTCAACTTCAAGGTTTACAGGGGAAAGATAGATTTTTACGACGGTTTATAATGAACTATGCCAATATTACTAAGGGTTTCGTGCATCTCTTGAAGAAGGACACTCCTTTTATCTAGGATGAGAGAGCCCAGGATTCCTTCAATGCTTTGAAGAAATCCTTGGTATCGATACCTCTGTTGAAGTCTCTAGACTACAATAGAGATTACTTGCTTTATGTCGCCATGTCCGAAGAGAAAATTGGTATGGTGTTGGTTCAGGAGGATTATGAGCTCTGTGAGCATGTAATTTAGTATCTTAATCGAAACTTAGTCGGCCCTGAATTGAAATATTCTCACGTTGAAAAGATAGCATTGGTTGTCGTTCACACAGTCCAACGATTATGAAATTATATATTTTTTTGCAAACCTATTGTGGTTATCGATGTCAATCCATTTCAATATATCCTTACCATGCATATCATAGGGGGAAAGTACAATAAATGGATTGTCATTCTACAAGATTTCGATCTCGATTTCTCTTCTGTTAAGTCCAAAAAATCACTAGTTTTTGCAGAGTTAATATCTGACTTGCCTCAATTAGACGAGGATGTTATTCATGTTGATTCATTTGTGGATGAAAACATTTTCCTTTTCTCGTCATAAGATCCCTGGTATGGAGATATTGTTCTCTATCTTCAAACTTTGAATTTCCCTCAGCTTCTCCTGTGAGATGACCGACGATGTATATGATACCAAGATAAGAATTACCTTATCGTCGGTGACACGTTGTATTGTTGAGGAGTGGAAAATATCCTGAGTTGTTTTTAAATCATGAAGAAGTCCAATCTATTCTAAATGACTGCCACAATGAGGCTTGTGGTGGTGATCTATTTAGGCTTGCAACGACCCAAAAAAATTTGCAAGCCGGTTATTTGTTTCCATATATCTTTAAATATTGTATCGAAGCGGTTAATAAGTGTCACCAATCCCAGGTGTTCACTCGAAAAATGAATTCACATCCATCCCCTCTCCATCTATTCATTACTATCGGTCCCTTCACCAAGTGGGGGTGGACTTTATGGATTGCAACCCAACTTCGGTTGGGGGGCATCAACACATTATTGTGGTCATATATTACTTTAATAAGTGGGTCGAGGGAGTTACTACAGTTAAATCCGACGGGAATATTGTCTCTTTCTTTGTATTCAATCAAATTATAGCCAGGTTCAGAATCCCGAGTGAAATTGTCACTGATCATGGCAGTCATTTTCAGAATGAAATGATGGAAGAACTAGCATCTAAATTGGGTTTTAATCATGGTCATTATTCCCCTTACTACCCCTAGGAAAATGGACAAGTAGAGGTTGTGAACAATTCTCTCAAGACCATTTTGCAAAAAATTGTCAACTAGATCAAATCTGACTAGCATATCATGCTTTATCCATCACTTTGGGCATACCGAACCTCAGTCAATACTTCTAGCGGATTCTCGCCTTTCCATTTAGTACACGGTGTGGAGTTGATATTACCCATTGAATGTGAAATACCTTCTCTTAGATTGGCAGTTGCCTCTGTTGAAGCAGTTCTTAAATTTTTATCCCTAAGGCTTAAATTTTCCATTTTCAGGTTTCGGCTTTTCACAAAACACGAGTTTTGTTATCAATCCCAAGCACATGACACCTTTTTCTTAAAGTTTTTAATTATTCGGATAATAAAAGGAAAAAAGGTTTAAAAGAATTTTAAGAATCTCGATGCTTTTTATTTGAAATTATTTAAATCGTGTTAAATTTTAAAACTAACGGTTTTAAAATTAAGCTTAAAGAATTTTCGGGATTCGAGGTTTACTACAAACAAATTTTTCGATGTAAATCGCATCGCGAAATCCTGATCCCCGATTTCCCGAAACGTTGAAGTCTTAGTTAAAACATGGATTAATTAATTCTCTTATACGAAAGGTTAAGGGTTAAGATAATCATGTCGCAATTTCGGGATTCGCGGTTCAGTGAGATTACATCTCCTGACATCATGATTCCTGAAATCCCAAATCATGAAATCCCGATCCACAGTTCACGTTAAATCAAACTAATTATGTTTTGTCCTTAATCGTGATTAGTTAGTTAATTAAGATGAGTTAAGTCTTGTTTTTTTTTTAAAAACCATCGCGATTTCGGAGATCGGATTTCATCGATATCATAATTCTTGACATCATGATCCCCTAAATCCCGAAAACGTTTAATCTCAATTAATTAATGTGCTAAAACCGTTTTAAGTCTTAATTAAAACATTGTGATTTCACGATTTCGCAGTTTCGGAAATCGGATTTCATCGACGACATACCTCTTGACATCATGATTTTCGAAATCCCGAAAAGCAAAGTTTTTAGCTTTAATCTATGATTAGCACTAATTAACCTTTTTTCCAAAACAGGATTAATGATAATCATTCTTTGTAAGTGTTCATTCATGTTTCGCTTTCCGATTAAGTAAGTGTCTCGTTTACTTTAAAAACCCGAAGGCGCCTAAATACGAACATTAAATGTGTATCTCGGAAATATATCTTCCGCATTAAAAGCCTTAAATTCATGACAACTGTGTCAATGCTGTCATTTTTTAATGTATTCAAAATGAACATCCAAATGTCTTTGTTTTCATTTTTAGCTGAGCTCGTTCATCCATTTTTTGTGACAGGTTTTCAATTAAACGCAAATTCATGGCACCGAAAAAGGCATCGAATAAGAACGAAGATGCACATGAAGGAGATATCATCTCCGACACAACTCCACACGCTATAGACTCCATTAAATCTTGGACTCAAATATTCGAATTGATGGAATACAAGCTTGAGAATGCTCATCCTGATTCTGAAAATCATTGCCGGGACACAACTAAGTCAACGCTTCATAAGATCATTGCGCGCCCGCGGCTCATGGCATACACTGATATGATCAGCTGGGCCATTTAAAAGGTCGATATCCCAACGAGGAGCTTCTTAAATGACCAAGGATATATCGTCGGCTCATTCAAGCTAGAACACATACAAGTAATGTATAAACTCTCACCAAATCCTAAACATACTTTTAATGCTGAATTTTTAGAAGAGTTTCAGAGGAAAGAATGTATTGATGGAGACCGGACATATCCTGATATGATTAGAGAATGGGTGAGGTGTTCAGAAAAGTTTAGAGTTGATTCCCATGGGATTTATTCTACCGCATCCTTGAATGAATACATGGTATATGTATCCATTATGTGATTTACAATTTTCGGGAGAAAAGATCCCTGCCATTTTCATGCAGATTGGGTGCCCTTTTTAGATTGGGTGCATAAGATTTTATCAGATAACCTAACACAGGAAATCTTAAACTACAAAGCAGCAAAATCAAAGGGACAACCAACAACCTTTTATATGTCAGCATACATTATGGATGCAATCTGTTATGTGCCTCCTTTTCCATTAATGAACTGGAGTTGGAACATTTCCTGTCCATAACCCATTCATAAATATCACTCGGCCCTTTAGGAAGAAAATGCTAAGGATTCATTTAATGAGGTTTGTCATTTTATGATAATTCCAATGCATAAAATATTTTTTGGATGCGAACCCCCTCGCATTTATGATGCAATCATAGAAAATCTTAAAGCAATTGTCGACTGGTTTATTGAGGAGATTTTTTCCTACATTAAGGTTTACGGTTGTTCCATTCCCCCTCATCCACTCCCTAAATTCCTACTGGACAGATTGGTATGCAGGGACATAGCCCATCAGATAGTAAAGGGTGGTGTTGGATTAGAATTAAAAGCAGCTCAGAAGAAGTCATGGCCAACTTTCCCTGTTCATATTGGGAAATTTTCTTTATTAAATTTAGGCCATTCTAAGGTAGAGGTTGAATCACTAGAAGAAGTGAAATTAGTAGATATTGAGCACATAAAGTATGACCCCTACCAAGTAACAAGTAGGAATTTTATACATTGTAATCTAAAGTCGTATGAACATGAAACATCTATCTATGATGATGTATTTAAGGATGTTAAATCCTATGAAGAAGTACTGAACAAAGTACGGGCCATGCCACCTAACTCACAGACCGGATTCACATCATTCTAGAGCCATAGGTGAAGTTGCCTACCCAAGAGTTTGCAGGGTGAAGTTTTGACCCCACCTCCAGAACAGGAAGGGCCTCCTCCAGGGTTTGAAACTAATACACAAGACAAAGAAAATACCAAAGGTAAGATGAAGGATACTGGGATACCTTATCAAGACACAAAGGGTTCTCAAACAAAATAATCATGGACAGAGAAGGGAAAAGAGTTGGAAACAACCCCAGAAATCCCCAAGGATGTTCCAGAAAAGACAGGAGGAACAACATCAATAGAGCTCGGTATTCCTATCACTTCCTTAAACCCATTGCAGTCAACTTATGGAACCCCCCATGAAGGAGCTCTATATGTCAGTGATATAGAGCCAATTTCAAGGGATGAAATCCCTCCATCAGATTACTTTTTCAGTAAAAAGAGAAGAGCAATCTTGAAACAGGAAATCCATCCAAGAGGAGAGGGGATGATTAAAAAACATAGGGTCATTATAGATGGAAAGGGATGATTAAAAAACATAAGGGCTATAGATGGAAAGAATCTTAAAGATGGGGAATTTGCTATGGAGTTAGCAGGTACGATGGGTGCTATAGCATAAGAAAATATACATTCTATTGGCAGTTTAACAACCATGCTCGAACAAAATGACCAAACAATAATTCAATTACAGGACAAATTAAAAGAAACTGAAATAAATACCAGTTGGGGAATACAAAAGGGTCTAGAACAAGCTAGACTAAAAGATATGAAAGAAATTCAGAAAATGAAAAAATACTTAAAGGAGGCAAAATAGATAATACAGGTCACACAGGCACAAGTCCAAAAGATGGGAGAAGAAAATAAATAGTTACAAGATAAAATTATTTCTATTACTAACCAAGTAGTAGAACTTGAAATTTTCAGGACACAAGCATTGGGAATACATTTGAAAATAGAGGAAGAACAACAGAAAGTGTTTTTGAATCTGGAAATAATCCAGAATTATTTTCAAGAAAAAAATATATCCTTGGAGAATGTTTTCCATAAGGAAAGAGGGGCGAAAGCAGCTAGAACGACTTTCCAAAAGGCAGTAGCCCTCTCAAAAAAGGAAGAAGTCGGAAGGATTCAGAAATTATCCATTTCTGAACAGGTTAAAGGGGACATAATACTTAAAGTGTGGGAAGCAGGCCTGGCCGAATATAAAAGATTAACCAGAGATGTCAATGATGATTTCCAGGGAATTTTTGATCTCTTAGAAAGAACTTCATTGAATATCGGAATAAATGACTATCCCAAATTATTAGGTGAGACTAATATTGCCAAGCACTAGCTAAGGTTTAAAGAAGAGCTGGAGGAAATGAAGATAGAGATTTCAAAAATTAAATTAATCAATATCACAGAAATCAACAAATGGATGGTCACACCAAACTTAAAGTTGCAAACTATTAAGTTCACAGAGAAGATTATAGAAAATCGTTTGCCTGAATTACAGAAAATATTTTTCATGTTTGAAGCAAATGAGATACCAGATGCTCCCAGAGCTTTTGTGAAATTTTTGGGAAAGTGTGTTCAGTGTCTTGAGGCGGAGAAAGGAAGTTCGTCAACACAAATGTAAATTTTTTTTTTGAATGTTTTTATCATTAGAAATTAGAAAGGAAATGTAAACGGTTGATATTATTCATATATGTAACCGTAATATTAGGAAGTTGGTTAGTCACCAATGAGAAATTTTTTGATGAAGATGTATAAATATATTTTCTAAAGACAGAGAAAGGGATTTTGATTTTTTGGAGCCGATTGTATTAATAGTTTTCCAATCCATCATAATATACATTACAGACGAGATTTTGAATCCTGCCAATTTGTAGCTATGTGTTCTTCAACCCTGTTTACTATACTTTATTGTGTTTTTCGTTCAATGTTTTTCTAATGAATAATCAATTTGAAGTTACTTGCAAACATCTCATATATAGTTCAGATTGATTTGGATATCAAATTATTTACATATTTTCCTCTGAAATTGTTATCAGTGATTTTAAGACCTGTTAATCATTTGAACCTTAATACTTAACTTTTCATTAGAAACCTCATTTTCCTTCTTTATTTCCTATCGCAAATATGAGATTCTTTCTTGATTAAAGCCTCATATTTTTCTGTAGTGCTTCTTTGTTATTTTATAATTCTCAAATTGTTGCAAATCCAGGAAATGGCCTCAAATGTATTTATGTTAGTGTTTTGAATTTCAAAATTGTTTTTCTTATTCTCATCTCTTAAAAKTTTGAAGTAACATTTGATTAAATTCTTTCACGATTAAATAAAATCTTATCCTCCATGACTGTTCCAAGTAGCAGACAACCCAACATTGAACGTGGTCTTCAAGATCAAACTAGTATTGCTTTGAACCTATTTAATACCATCCTACAAACAACAACTAACCGGGTCGAATTAGAACGTTCATGGGCTGCTATTGAGAGAGATATTAGCATCCAAGAACAACGAGAAGCTTGACTGGGACAGTTGAGAAACTGATTCTTCTTCACCCTTTCTTTTCAATTCTTATCCTCAAGTTATTATTTTTAATATTCATGGATGCCTTGACGGTATAATTTACAACCTTAAAGTATAAACTCAGGAACAACATCTTTTTGAAGAAACGAATATTTTCCCTGGGAAGAACAACATTGACATTTTCTGTTTTTGATAGTGAACAAAGATAGAAAACCTTCTAAGGCTACTAATATTTTTCACTTGGCGACTCCATGATAACTAAACTGGCTATTAGCTGGAAGAACACCAGAAAAAACCCGGACAGCAAGCAGACCTCGCCAGTCTCCGATTCGAAAAATATTTTAAAATCACGAAAATAACTTAAACAAGTCTTCTTACCCACATATACTATATGTCAACCTGACTTTATGCAGTTAAACATTTCAGAAACTCTTGAAAGATCTCTTTCACATCCCCTCTCATACGATACGTTCTCATTTCCTGAAGTTTCCTCCCCAAATTTCTGAGAATCTTTTCCTCACACATTCCGAGCTTCAGCCTCAAATCTAACCATGGTTGCACAAGGAGGTGTTGGAGCTGGAGTTGGTGCCCCTGGAGGACCAACAGGTGGTCAAGTATCGCTTCTTAAAATTTTATCTAAAGTAGCTGCTAGATATGCTCCCCTTGTTCTTCCCGTTCTTCTTCATGATCTCCCGAAGAATTATATGAAAATTCTTCCGAAATTTATAGAGGAAGGGGATCTAACTGCCCAAGAACATATATACTTTTTCGACCAATTTGCTGACATCCTCGGAATAGAACACGAATATGTCTATTCTAGACTCCTCGTTCAAACTTTTGAAGGATAGGTGAGGACCTGGTTCTGATCCTTAGCAGCTGGATCTTTAAGATCTTATGAAGAACTTGAAAGAGATTTTATTAGACAATGGGGAGAGAGGAAGGACCACCTCTACTACTTGACTGAATTTGGAGCCCTTAGAAAGAGAAACTCTGAATCAGTTTTAGAATTCACACAAAGGTTCAACAAGTTGTATAATAAAATCTCGGTTCAGGTTAAACCTTCACAACCCGCAGCAAAAGTGACTTTTGCTGGCACTTTTGATCTCGAATTCGCCTTATTATTGAGAGAAAGGAGATCAACAGATCTCATGAAAATGCAGGATGATGCGCTTGAGATTGAATCAAACATGATGGCATCAGGGAAATTAAAAGCAAAGACTGAAACTAGAAGCAAAGAAAATAGGAAATTCAAAGAACAAGGTGGACCTTCAGGATCAGGGAAATCCTCGGGAGATAGAATAGATGAGATGGCTAGGGTTATTAGAGAACTTTCAAACGATATCTCAAAAATGGAACTAGAGAAATCGAAAAGGGATAATTTCCCCAGGAAAGATTTTAGAAGAAATCCTGATCCTCAGGGACCACAGAAAATAATTAAAAATGAATACCAAAAATTTCCAACACCCTTCAAAAGTAAAAACTTCATTGGAGAGGAAGATCTAGGAGATTGTTAAGAAATTGATGAAGATATTAATAATCTTGGTGACGATAATAAATCACCTTACTTATCGAGACAAGAATACGAAAGANATGAGATGGCTAGGGTTATTAGAGAACTTTCAAACGATATCTCAAAAATGGAACTAGAGAAATCGAAAAGGGATAATTTCCCCAGGAAAGATTTTAGAAGAAATCCTGATCCTCAGGGACCACAGAAAATAATTAAAAATGAAGACCAAAAATTTCCAACACCCTTCAAAAGTAAAAACTTCATTGGAGAGGAAGATCTAGGAGATTTTTAAGAAATTGATGAAGATATTAATAATCTTGGTGACGATAATAAATCACCTTACTTATCGAGACAAGAATACGAAAGATCTTTAAATAAAGAAATTACATCGGAAGACCATGTTAGCAATAATATGTCTGAAGATTCCAGATATCAAGATATCGCAGATGATATCATAGCTGAATTACAAGGAAAATATAATTTAAGACCAAGGAACAAAAGTCTCCCAAATGTTTCGACAAAAAATATTTTTCCAAGAAGCGAAACCGATGAGGCAACTCCAAATGTTGCTGATAAACAACCTGCGAAAAAAAACACAGTTGATACACAACCTATCCAGTCAGAACCAGTAGAAACACTCCTTGTGAAGACACTAGCTCTTATAAATGAAAAAAAGTCCACATCACAACGAAAATATGAAAAGAAAGGAATGGAGGCCCCGAACATAGAAAACGACAAGGCCCAAGGAAATTTTAATTTGGAAAACGAAATAAATAAAATCAAAATTCCTATTCCCCTTGTTGAATTAGCTAAAAATCTCATATACAGAAAACAAATCGCCAAGATGATTAACTTTTCTGAAGACGAAAGCCAAGCCGACGTCATCAACTTATAAGATGACAACCCAAACATAGTGTTTGGTCCACACTTCGAAGGTGCGAGAGACACTATGGGCCCCTTTTATATTACATTAACCCTGTTTGACCACCTTCTCCATAATTGTATGTTGGATTCTGGAGGTTCCCACAATGTGATGCCAAAGGCAATTATGGAAAAACTTGGTCTTGAAATCACAAGGCCCTGTGGTGACTTATATTCTTTCGATTCGAGGAAAGTCAAATGCATAGGTATGATTAAAGACCTAGTGGTAGGTTTGGCTCAAATACCTGCTAAAATTATTCTTATGAATGTAGTGATCGCTGACATCCCTCCAAAGTATGGTATGCTATTATCTAGGTCATGGGGTGCCAAGCTTAGAGGATCTCTCCAATTGGATATGACATACGCTACAATTCCAGTTTTTGGAGGACAATACACGCATCTTTACAGAGAGACTAGGTTGGCATTTACAGTAGGTGATCCACACAACCCAAACAATCATCCAGTTTATATTGTTGACCAAGACTTAGGAAATTGTATATTATCTATTGATGATGATTTTGAAGTAGATATAGACAAAAAATGTATAGAAGAAAAAACTAAAAAAAAAGAAATAGAAAAAAAATTATATAACACTGGTGTATGGAAAATGTATTTTGATGGTGCCTCATCTTTCCTTGGAGTCGGAGAAGGAGCACTCCTTGTGGCTCCCGATGATCAATTCCTAATACCCTTTTCTTATAGGCTTCAGTGGAATGTGGATTGTACAAACAATGTATGCGAGTATGAAGCTTTAGTGTTAGGATTAGAAGCTGCTAGGAGGATGAAAATAAAGAAACTTGAAGTCTTTGGTGACGCCGAGTTAATTATAAAATAGGTGAATCGACAATACCAGGCCAAGAATCCTAGATTACGGTCCTATAGGAATTGTGTCTAGGATTTAATCGAGAACTTATTCTCCTCTGTGAATTTTCATTTCGTCCCAAGGTCTGAAAATCAACAGGTTGATGCTTTAGTCAAAGAAGCATCAACTTTCACACCCCCAACTGCTTTTAAATTAAAGTATCACGTACAAATGAGACATCGCCCTTCGATACCAAATAACATACAACATTGGCAGGTCTTTGAGGATGATGAGAAGCTTTGAAAGTTTCTAGAATCATTAGATGAATTTGCAGAAACACATATTGATCAAGAAAATAAAAATGATCCCATTTGGATCATGCAGGAGGGGGAGGATTCTAAAGAGTTTCACGATAAAATTGCAAATCAACGAATGCTCGTTCTCAAGAACAACCATATTCCAAAGGGTCTAATTCCCTTGGAAATACTATTTAATCAAGATGATATCCCTTCAAAAACCACCCTACAACCCCAACCAGAGGAGGTTGAAGATTGTAATATAGGAACTAAAGAAAATCCCTGAATGGTAAAACTATCCAAATATCTATCTACAGAAAATAAGAATAAATACATGGAGTTGTTAAGAAAATACAAAGACGTTTTCGCATGGTCGTATGAAGAACTGAAAACATATGAAGCTTATGTGATCGAACATAAGATACCCCTGAAACCTGGTGTCAAACCTTTTAAACAAAAAATCTGACAAATTAACCCCATTTTATTACCTGTTATCAAACGAGAAGTCAAAAAACTCCTTGATGCTAAGATAATTGTACCACTGAGATATTCTGATTAGGTAGCCAATCTGGTCTCGGTTAGAAAGAAAAACGGGGAAATTAGACTGTGTGTCGATTTCAGAAATCTTAATAAATCTTCTCTCAAAGATAATTATCCCCTACCTAAAATGGACCATGTTATAGAAAAAGTAGTAGGAGCTAATAGGATGTCAATGATTGATAGATTTTTAGGTTACAATCAAATTGTCGTCAGTGATCTCGATAAAGAAAAAACCGCCTTTACCACTCCTTGGGGCACATTTATGTACGATAAAATGTCATATGGATTGATGAATGTAGGTGCTAATTTTCAACGTGCAATGGATATTGCTTTCGTTGGCGAACGAGACAAATTTGTAGTCATCTATTTGGATGACCTTACTGTTTTTTCTAAATTGGATGAAGACCATCTAGTTCATCTCAAACAGACATTTGAAAAATGTCACAGGTTTGGTCTATCCTTAAATCCTAAGAAGTCTCACTTTGCTATGCAAGAAGGGAAGTTGTTGGGTCACATCGTATCTCGTGATGGAATTAGAATTGACCCTAAAAGAGTAGAAGCTATAGATACAATAGCTATTCCTAGGAATGTGAAAGAAATTCAGTCATTCTTAGGAAAAATAATTTTTTTGAGAAGATTTATTCCTAACTTCGTTGAAATCGTGAAATTGATTACAGATATGCTCAGGAAAAAAAGTGAAGTAAAATGGACAGTAGAAGCTAAAGCATCCTTTTCCCATATCAAGAAGGTTATAAGTGAGGYGCCGGTAMTAGCGAGCCCCAATTATCTCAAATATTTTCTTATTTTTTCATTTTCCTCTGAACACACACTCGTCGTTGTACTCCTTCAGAAGAAYGAAGAAGGTTTCGAGCAACCGATAGCCTTCTTTAGTAAAAGTCTCCGAGATCTCGAACTCAAATATAATATAATGGAAAAACAAGCATATGCTATGGTAAAAGTGTTAAAATATTTTAGAACTTATGTTTTACATTCTAAGGTGATTGCATATGTACCCACTAGCTCTGTAAAAGATATTTTGGTTCAAGTAGACAGTGATGGAAAAAGAGGAAGATGGCTTGCCAAAATTCAAGAGTTCGACTTGGATGTTAAACCGACAAAATCAGTAAAGGGACAAGGCTTAGCTAAACTTTTAGCTGAATCCAATTTCAGATCTCTTGGGATAAACAACTCTCAGGAGGAGGAAGAGTGGGTAGACGTGAATGGACTTGAGGACCAAATAACTAAAAACCGAATCAAAGAGAAATTCACGTCATCAAATTGGTACAAGGACATAGTAACATACTTACTGACATTGAAATGTCCAAGTGACTTGTCTCCATCCAAATCTAGAATGCTAAAGTTGCATGCAATCAAATACTATATTTCTGAAAAACGATTATATTGGAAAGACTCGCTTGGCTTCCTCTTGATCTGTCTGGTCGAATCGGAAACAAAAGAAGTTATAAGTCAATTTCATGAAGGATTATGTGGAGGACACCATGCCTGGAGGGCTAAAGCATATAAAATCCTAAGGGTTGGTTATTACTGATCCAAACTTTTCCCAGATGTCAATGCTAAGTTATGAGCTTTCATCCCTTGCCAATTTTTTGCAGGAAAACATAAACTCCCAACGATGCCATTGGTCCCAGTCAAGACAAAATCTCCTTTTCAGCAATCGGGACTATATTTCATAGGTGAAATTAATACTCATTCTAGTGTTTAACACAGATGGATCCTGACCGCTACAGACTACTTCACCAAATGGGTGGAAGCTATCCCAACAAGAAAGGCTACTGATTCGGTGGTTATAGACTTCTTAGAAGAAAATATTTTGTCTAGGTTCGACTGTCCCAGAAAGATAGTCACAAACAATGCGCAGGATTTTAATTCTATGGCTATAGTCAGCTTTTGCCAGAAATACAATATTGTGCTGGGTCATTCCACAGCATACTATCCTCAGGGAAATGGTCTGGCAAAATCTTCAATCAAGAGCTTAATCAGTATAATCAAGAAAGTGTTAAGCGAAAATAAAAAGTCTTGGCATTTGCATTTGAAATACGCTCAATGGGAAAATAGGATAGGCACAAAAAAGTCTATCGGTACTTATCCCTTCCAAATGGTATATGGAACAGATGTAGTGTTGCCTATAAACCTAGCACTTCCTGTAATGAAACTATGGCAAGACAAGAAGGAAGAGTCGAATCCTCTCACAAGAAGGATAAACCCGCTGATTGAAGTTTAGCAGCACAGGGCAGTAGTGGATGAAAAGTTGCAGAAGTACCAGGATGACATGAAGGTATTATTTGATCGTAAAGCCAAGGACAAAAAATTTCTCCCTGGGGATTTTGTTTTGAGATGGGATGCTCAAAAAGAGGATTCGAGAAAAAATGGTAAATTCGATCACATTTGGTACGGACCATTTAAGGTAGTATCTCCTGAAGGAAAAAATTCATTTCTGCTTGAAAATTTGGATGGTAAAATCCTGAATGCCCCTATCAATGGGCATTTTTTAAAACATTATATGAAATAATTAATTTCCATTGTATATACCGTTTTGTTTTTTGCTTCTTTTTTTTTTACAATTTTCTTTAGAAAGTCTATTTTCATTTTGTAAATAAATAAAAATAAAATAAAATTAGTTAAGTTTTTGATTTTAAATAAAAATAAATAAATAAATAAAATATATGTATACATACATATATATATATATATATATATAATAAATTAAAAAAAAAATGTGTTTCTTATACCGTAAGCTAATAGGTAAATAATAAGTGTTTTCAATACTTACACCTTAAGGGTTTCACCTAGAACAAGTTTAAAGGCAATCGAAGTAAAAATATTTAAGAGAAGAGTCCAATGGGTTAGTTTTAACTTACAACCTATGTTTTATGACTTACAAATTGTTGGACGTCTCCTTTTTATACCCTCAGTTCTGTCTTTTTCTTTTTCGGGTTTCCCATAGAGGTAGGAGAGATTATGTCTTAACTTTTGAAGTCGAAAAATAGTTCTAAATCAGTAAGACCAGTCCTCATAGTTCTTATTCTCCGACTAAAAGTGGCTATGCTTAGGTTGATTCTAACTCTCCTAGGTCTCTTAACATTTTGTCTGAGGATTTAAGCTTGCTCAAAAGAAAACCCTTGAAATTAATCTTCCCCTTTTTTCTCTGCAGACTAAGGTGTTTTGAAAGTTGAGAAAAGATTGGTCTAGAGTAATCAAAATAGGTTGAAAAACCTCTATTGTAAATTTTTACACAGATAACCACCCCTGATATTTTAAGTATCACTGATTTCCCCTGCTTCGTATTCATAAGCTAAATATAAGACTGATGGTGAGAGGAAATTCATATTTGATTGCCCCCATCTAGTCCCAAAGACGATGAAAGGAAATTAATTTAAGTGATTTCCCTCATCTAATATAAAAGAAACAGATAACTTCACCGTGGTACTGAACAAGCCCGCTGGAAGTGAAGCAATATCTGAGTGTAAATATATATTTAGCACTCGAAGCGGTGAAAGGAAATTCAGTAAAAAAGGGATAGATAACTTCACCGGGGTACTGAACAAGCCCACTGGCAGTGAAACAATATCTAAGGTATCTGTAAGGTTGTCATACTTATCTACCACTCTATTCTAGTTATTAATTTTTTTAAAACCAGATTTTCATCCCAAGTCTAGATAGAGTTCCCCATTTAAAAATATAAGTTTTGTTTCGATTGATGCAAGCCGAAAGTCACAAATCTGTTGAGTTTACTAAGATTTTTTTAATCATATTAATACTAACTTAATTTCAGACGAGAAGGAGAATATTATGAAGAAGACTACAAGTGAGTTTTAAACAAATAAGAAAGTTTGAAAAGATTTACAGAAGTTGAAATGAAATCTCTTTTTCCTCTTTTTCCTCTCCCTTAGCAGTTTCAGCAGTGATAAACCCTTGACACCATTAACCCAATGAAGTAACTAAGTCTACATGTTCTCCTCGTCCCACAAGGAGACAAGGTCCCCAGTTGGAGCCTATGTTGAAGCAGTTCTTAAATTTTTATCCCTAAGGCTTAAATTTTCCTTTTTCGGGTTTCGGCTTTTCACAAAACACGAGTTTTGTTATCAATCCCAAGCACACGACACCTTTTTCTTAAAGTTTTTAATTATTCGGATAACAAAAGGCAAAAAGGTTTAAAAGAATTTTAAGAATCTCGACGTTTTTTATTTGAAATTATTTAAATCGTGTTAAATTTTAAAACTAACGGTTTTAAAATTAAGCTTAAAGAATTTTCTAGATTCGGGGTTTACTACAAACAAATTTTTTGATGTAAATCGAATCGCGAAATCCCAATCCCCGATTTCCCGAAACGTTGAAGTCTTAGTTAAACACAGATTAATTAATTCTCTTATATGAAAGGTTAAGGGTTAAGATAATCATGTCGCAATTTCCGGATTCATGGTTCAGTGAGATTACATCTCCTGTCATCATGATTCCCGAAATCCCAAATCACGAAACCATGATCCACAGTTCGCATTAAATCAAACTAATTATGATTTGGCCTTAATCGTGATTAGTTAGTTAATTAAGATGACTTAAGTCATGTTTTTAAAAAAAAAACCGTCGCGATTTCGCGATTTCGGAGATCGGATTTCATCAATAACATACTTCTTGACATCATGATCCCTAAAATCCCAAAAACGTTTAATCTCAATTAATTAATGTGCTAAAAACATTTTAAGTCTTAATTAAAACATCACGATTTCACGAGTTCGCAATTTCGGAAATCGGATTTCATCGACGACATACCTCTTGACATCATGATTTCCGAAATCCCAAAAAGCAAAGTTTTCATCTTTAATCTATGATTAGCACTAATTAACCTTTTTTCCAAAATAGGATTAATGATAATCATTCTTTTTAAGTGTCCATTCATGTTTCACTTTCTGATTAAGTAAGTGTCTCGTTTACTTTAAAAACTCGAAGGTGCCTAAATACGGACATTAAACGTGTATCTCAGAAATATATATTTCGCATTAAAAGTCTTAAATTCGTGACAACTGTGTCAATCTTGTCATTTTTTAATGTATTCAAAATGAACATCCAAATGTCTGTGTTTTCATTTTTAGCTGAGCTCGTTCATCCATTTTCTGTGACAGGTTTTCAATTAAACGCAAAATATTTTTCGGATGTGAACCCCCTCGCATTTCCGATGCAATCATAGAAAAACTTAAAGCAATTGTCGACTGGTTTGTTGAGGAGAATTTTTCCTACATTAGGGTTTACGGTTGTTCCATTCCCCCTCATGCACTCCCTAAATTCCTACTGGACAGATTGGTGTGCAGGGAGATATCCCATCAGATAGTAAAGGGTGGTGTTGGATTAGAATTAAAAGTAGCTCAGAAGAAGTCATGGCCAACTTTCCCTGTTCATATTGGGAAATTTTCTTTATTAAATTTAGGCCATTCTAAGGTAGAGGCTGAATCACTAGAAGAAGTGAAATTAGTAGATATTGAGCACAAAAAGTATGAACCCTACCAAGTAATAAGTAGGCATTTTATACATTGTAATCTAAAGGCGTATGAACATGAAACATCTATCTATGATGATGTATTTAAGGATGTTAAATCCTATGAAGAAGTACTGAACAAAGTATAGGCCATGCCACCTGACTCGCAAACCGGATTCGCATCATTCCAGATCCATAGGCGAAGTTGCCTACCCAAGAGTTCGCAGGGTGAAGTTTCGACCCCACCTCCAGAACAGTAAGGGCCTCCTCCAGGGTTTGAAACTAATACACAGGACAAAGCAAATACCAAAGGTAAGATGAAGGATACTGAGATACATTCTCAAGACACAGAGGATTCTCAAACAAAAAAATCAGGGACAGAGAAGGGAAAAGAGCTGGAAACAACCCCAGAAATCCCCAAGGATGTTCTAGGAAAGACAGGAGGAAGAGCATCAACAAAGCTCGGTAGTCCTATCACTTCCTTAACCCCATTGCAGTCAACTTATGGAACCCCCCATGAAGGAGCTCTATATGTCAGTGATAGAAATCCAATTTCAAGGCATGAAATCCCTCCATCAGATTACTTTTTCAGTAAAAAGAGAAGAGCAATCTTGAAACAGGAAATCCATCCAAGAGGAGAGGGGATGATTAAAAAACATAGGGTCATTATAGATGGAAAGAAGCTTAAAGATGGGGAATTTTCTACGGAATTTGTAGGTACGATGGGTGCTATAGCATCAACAAATATATATTTTGTTGGCAGTTTAACAGCCATGCTCGAACAAAAAGACCAAACAATAATTCAGTTACAGGACAAATTAAAAGAAACTGAAAGAAATACCAGTTGGGGAATACAAAAGGGTCTAGAACAAGCTAGACTAAAAGATATGCAAGAAATTCAGAAAATGAAAAAAGACTTAGAGGAGGCAAAACATATAATACAGGTCACACAGGCACAGGTCCAAAAGCTGGGAGAAGAAAATAAGTAGTTACAAGATAAAATTATTCCTATTACTAATAAAGTAGTAGAACTTGAAATTTTCAGGACACAAGCATTGGGAATACATTTGAAAATAGAGGAAGAATAGAAGAAAGTGTTTTTTAATTTGGAAATAATCCAGAATTATTTTCAAGAAAAAAATAAATCCTTGGAGAATGTTTTCCAAAAGGAAAGGGAGGCGAAAGCGGCTAGAACGACTTTCCAAAAGGCAGTAGCCCTCTCAACAAAGGAAGAAGTCGGAAGGATTCAGAAATTATCCATTTCTGAACAGGGTAAAGGGGACATAATACTTAAAGTGTGGGAAGCAGCCCTGGCCGAATATAAAATATTAACCAGAGATGTCAATGAGGATTGCCAGGGAATTTTTGATCTCTTAGAAAGAACTTCATTGAATATCGGAATAAATGACTGTCCCGGATTATTAGGTGAGATTAATATTACCAAGCACCAGCTAAGGTTTAAAGAAGAGCTGGAGGAAATGAAGATAGAGATTTCAAAAATTAAATTAATCAATATCACATAAATCAACAAATCAATGGTCACACTGAAATTAAAGTTGCAAACTATTAAGTTCACAGAGAAGATGATAGAAAATTGTTTGCCTGAATTACAGAAAAGATTTTTCATGTTTGAAGAAAATGAGATACCAAATGCTCCCAGAGCTTTTGTGAAATTTTTGGGAAAGTGTGTTCAGTGTCTTGAGGCGGAGAAAGGAAGTTCGACAACACAAACATAAAAACATTTTTTTGAATGTTTATCTCATTAGAAATTAGAAAGGAAATGTAAACGGTTGACATTATTGATATATGTAACCGTAATATTAGGAAGTTGGTTAGTCACCAACGAGAATTTTTTTGATGAAGATGTATAAATATATTTTCTAAAAACTGAGAAAGGGCTTTTGATTTTTTGGAGAGAGCCAATTGTATTAACAAATTTCCAATCCATCATAATATACATTACATACGAGATTTTGAATCCTACCAATTTGTAACTATGTGTTCTTCAACCCTGTTTACTATACTTTATTGTGTTTTTCGTTCAATGTTTTTCTAATGAATAATCAATTTGAAGTTACTTGCAAACATCTCATATATAGTTCAGATTGATTTGGATATCAAATTATTTACATCTTTTCCTCTGAAATTTCTTTTATTGATTTTAAGGTCTGTTAATCATTTGAACCTTAATACTTAACTTTTCATTAGAAACCTCATTTTCCTTCTTTATGTCCTGTCGCAAATATGAGATTCTTTCTTGATTAAAGCCTCATATTTTTTTGTAGTACTTCTTTGTTATTTTATAATTCTCAAATTGTTGCAAATCCAGGAAACAAACTTGAATGTATTTATGTTAGTGTTTTGAATTTCAAAATTGTTTTTCTTATTCTCATCTCTTAAAAGTTTGAAGTAACATTTGATTAAATTCTTTCATGACTAAATAAAATCTTATCCTCCATGACTGTTCCAGGTAGTAGACAACCCAACATTGAACCTGGTCTTCAAGATCAAACCAGTATTGCTTTGAACCTATTTAGTACCATCCTACAAACAACAACTAACCGGGTCGAATTAGAACGTTCATGGGATTCTATTGAGAGAGATATTAGCATCCAAGAACAGCGGGAAGCTAGACAGAGACAGTTGAGAAACTGATTCTGCTTCACCCTTTCTTTTCAATTCTCATCCTCAAGTTATTCTTTTTAATATTCAAGGATTCCATGATGGTATACTTTATAGCCTTAAAGTATAAACTCAGGAACAACAGGCTCTACGACTATCGAAGAGAATAAAAGACATGTCAAGGTCCAATACGATAAGTTTGTTTGTCCTCGGTTGTACATTGAGGGTGACTTGGTCCTTCTATATGATCAATCCAAAGAACCATTGGGGGTAGGCAAGTTCAAACCCATGTGACATGGTCCCTATGTCGTCCGACGTGTCTTAGAAAAAGGATCCTATGAATTAGAATATTATGAAGGGACCATGTTGGCTGAGCCCAGAAATGGGCTCTATTTGAAAAGATATTACGCTTGAGCCCTAAGCTTAGGAGTAAGTCTTTGTATACTAATGTAATTTAGTGTATATTTATTTTTCCTTTACCTTTATCTTCATCTTTCTTATCGAGTTTTCCTTTGGTTTGTGTTATCACTCTATAAATTTGTTTGGCTAAGAAAGCAAATGACAAAGGGAACCTACAGACCAACTTTAAGACTAAAAACTGGCCTTTTCGACCTAGAGAGGGCTATCTCTGAGACTTAGTCTCTAACAAATAATGGCTCTGAATTGTCGGCTAGGTTTATTCCATTCATGAAATGTTTCTGGTTTTGTTGGCAAGGAAATACATAACCTTGGGACATGGAGTCAAATTCCAGAAATCAAGAGAAATAAATGACTTGGTAACTAAAACTTGAGAGGATAAATGCTAAGTAGGAAATGGTATTTCAGTCCAAATGTCGTTGTGTGTGGCAAGATAAAAAGTACATAAAGAAACTCATAGCACCACTAGAGATGAATTCTAAATTACTTAGAATTAACCACAAGATTTTAAATGGAGAAGTCTAAAGCATCGTGCAATGAATTCTAGACTTATTAAACATTCCAATTTAAACAGAATAAAGACATAGATATACAGAAAACACGAAGTACATACATAGGAGAGATAACAATACATCAAACCACCACCATTAGAATCTTTTCATCAAAGTCTCAGGACCTTTGCATTATATTTAAATCGGGTTCGAAAGTTACATTCAACAGTCAATTGTCCACACTACTTTTCCAACCAACCCAACTTACATTGAAGAGATGCAATATATAAAAAATATGCACCCCTTGGGATGCCATGCTCCAAACTACTACTCCTAGAATTTTGATTCTGGTTATTCCTTGTTGGATGATCTTTCGAATGGGACTCACTAAGAATAGGAACCCAATTGTACCCAATCATGTCATAGATGACGTCTTTACCATGATCATTCGGTCATCAACAAGATTCCATCATTAGGAAGTGATGCATCGGCGTTCCTCTTTTGAAGGGTCACCCGAATGATCGAGCTCTTCTATCAGAATTTTTCCACCCAGTGTAACGGCCTTTGATTCTTGTTGCGTGATCATTGGTCGTAGTATGCATGTGACAGGTTGGTATAGAGGATGAATATGGATTTTCACTCGTACTTCCCAAATGGTGACGACAGTCAGGGGACCATGCATATCCTTCAAAATTGTTGTGTGTTCCGTCTACACTTTCCCTTATCGACAAGTAGTTTTTTAGCATCTGTGTGATGTATATACACTGTATGGATACCCATCAGACTCCTTTCTTCCCGGCAGGAAACAGGACATGAGGAGAGAATACTTTCGTGCCACGTTCAAAAAGACAAAAATGGGGTCGAGTCAATTATGTTTATGGCCTCATCTGTAGTCTTGATAGTCTAAGCGTCTTCTAGAGAGACCAGTTGTGCCTTTTCAGATTATTTAATTTTCTTCGCAATAGCACGTTCCCCTTCATCTTCATTTGAGCACTGGCCAGAGCCGCACAAACATTTTCCATGGTCGGTCCACATTCCTTGAAGTGTTTTGTGATTATATCTTGTGACAGTCTTTGTTCCCCGCATAGCTGGATGATCATGTCTTTCACTTCTCTGAGTTGTTTCTTGAGACAATTTACATTCCCTTCTCAACTCTGCAACGTTAATTTTTCGACTGTCCTTTCCGCTAACTGCTTTCACGATTCTTTGTTCTCCGGGTATAGCTCAAAAATAGTGAGTTGTGCTTGCTTTAGCTATTGCGATGGCTTTCGAACATCCATGCTTTTAGTGCTCGACCTTCTCCGTCTATCACAGATTTCCCAGCTTGAACCCTCGATAGTTTCTAGATGAACAATGAACATGATTAACTTCTTAGCAACCAATTGGGCACACAGTTCGTTTGGATCTTGGGCCTCCCTGGGCTTTCTGTTCTTTCTTGGCCTTCCTATTTTTTGGGGTTTTGTTTGTTGGGGTGACGAGCCTTCCACTGTATTTCCTTTTCCTGTAGCCCCCTCTATTCATGCCTCCGCGTTGTGATATGTTTTCTCTCCCACGGGTATAGGGGGATATCCTTTCGGGTCCCTAGGGATGTCAACCAAAATCATAAATGAGTCCCATTCCTTTCCAAGTTGCCTCAATTCCTAAACTATCAACAATTTTATTACTGAGATATGGGATAAGTTCTTATTCGGTTGATTTTCTTAGGCTTGTATGTTGTCCTCCATTCCTCCTAGACTTTGGTGCAAGAAGAAAGGTAAGTTCAAAGGCCTCTTCCCTGTGAAATCCATTAGTATCTTCATGTGATGTGGGTATATTATATCGGACCTTCTCTCAGAGGTGAAATTCTTTCTAATCACCTTCACGAGTTTCTAAAAACGCTCTTGCAGATACCAACTCGGAACACCCGTTCTAATTTTCCCATTCAGGAAGTTTGGTTTGATGAATTCCTCATAGCATAGAATGTCCAAAGGCATGCCCTTATACCACCTTTCTCCATGCAGAGGGATATCTATCACGGCTGACAGATTTTCCTCCATATCCCGAAATGTGATTCATGTGATAACCACACAAAACCCACTAAATCTGAGCGTAAATTGTTCCGCCAGTTTCACATTATATCCTTGGATTTTCTCACAATAGTGCATGCATCTGACCTATTCAAAAGATGCCACTTTGTGCCCTCCGCACATATTTTCCACTTCGCGCCCTCCTCCTTATGTCTTGGGATGTTTTCATGATGAAACGTGTATTTTTTTCGCACAAGCGGTAACGAAATATGAAACCCTCTTTGCGCGTCAAATGGAGAATGATATTGTTCGCTGAGACTTGTCAGAGCGGTAGTGGAAAAAAATTTGTGCGACAAGAAGAAATGACTTTAGGAATTCACTACACAGCCCCCATGCACCATGAAGACTCTCGACGCAGGAATAGGTTGATGTTGTGATAATGATAATGATAGGCTCATCATAGTAGGGAAATGCGACATGAAATTCTAGTGTGAAAAAGAAAAAATCTAAGGATGAAAAGATGAGCATGAGAGGAATTGTCACTGACAGACTAGCTTTTGTCAAACTCCAACAGGATTTGAATTGTGTTTTGAGACAGAGAAAATGTGGCAATCTTGACTGACTCAGGACTTGCAGGACAAATCCCAGACAATGCATAAACTCGGATGGTAAAAGAGAAACACGTAGGGTGACTGTCATTTATAATTGAATGGGAGAGGGATGGAATCATGACAGAGGAATTTGAATCCATGGTGACAAGAAGTTTTGAAGCAGGTTGAAGATTCATGTAGCACACTCGCGTGACTGGTACACTTCATAGTGTGCCAAGTACAAATGATAAGAGTTACAGAGTATACGTGATATGAGTGTCGTGATTTCTTATCCTTTATGACTTCATAATGAGTTGATGATGTTCTTTATATCTGTCAGCGTGAACCTTACTCTAACAACTTACATCGACCTCTGGCATGTAAATTCCCTCTTTTCTGACATGACCCGACCTTTTGGGAAAAGACCTTTACAATTCACACATGTTTGATTATGACACCCCTTCCTGACTCGAAGGGTCAGCTCCGCCACTTGCTGACTTTGACCCATTTGTTTCTTTGTACCAGACCTCACACGTTACAACACATGAACCATGACTCATCTATGACTAACTCTAACTAAACAAATGACAGCGCTAACAGTTGGCTCCAATGGGGATGCTATCCTCCCATTGAGGTGGCAAAGAACAATAGACCCGGTGCCTAACCATTGGGCTTTATTTGATTTGAAGACTCTAAAAAAACAGAAAAGACTCACCCCAAACATTCTTTACATAGTCACGACCAAACTCAGCATAAACTTAGGGACTTCACTCCGAGCTTCAATTTTTTTCTAACTACTGAATCGAAACGTCTTCTTTGAAAACATAAAAAATGGCTATTTACAATTATGTGAAAATTGAAAAAGACCATACTAAACCAGATAATTTTTAAGGAACCTGCCATTCACAGGTCCCCCACCAGTGAGTTCTCCATTAATCTCTTGTAGCAGATATGCGTTGTTCCCGTGATACGTGACAATCCCAAATGGCCCCAACCAAAGATGATCTAATTTTCCATGCTTTCCTTTTCCTCATTCCACGTGTCCCACTTCAACACCATATCATTTACCTTGAAATACTCCTTCATAGAGTTCTTTTCGAAAACATTCTTCATCATGTCTTGGTGTTGGGACAGGGGCAGACCGAGGGTTCAACTCTAACAATGCACCAGCAAAACCTAACTATTGGCCCTTTCGACAACACCTACGAGGCAGATGCAGTCTCACTCGAAGTAGCAGTAGGGGACTGCAGAACACAGGTGTCTACAACCAAAGGAAATGCAAAGTGATTCCAAAAAAAAATGCAAAACAATCTAGAAATTATTTACCACTCTTATTCCCACTTCGCGAGGCTACATATATCTCTTATATCTAACACAACAATGCAATAATAGTATATCATATAGCAAATAACACAGCATCAACCACAAAGAACAAAAAAATAGACGTCGTTCACCCTCTCCCTAGGGCTACGTCCATAGAACTATGTTTCTTGATTTATTAGATGAAAACATACATCTCTATCTGCACACTTAGCTGTAGAGATTTCTCTCTTTCTCTTCCCTCCCTGTGCACCCAGCTGTAGAGTTGATCTTCGCACCTAGCTAAAGATCCAGAATACAGACTCAATATTTCTCTCGACAGCAGTAATAGAAAAAAAAATGAACAATGACCAATAATGAACAACCCTCTCGACTCTTCTAGACCTTTATTTATACATTATACGACTCTCGGACAACCTTAGACCAAAGTTTAGGTGTCAAAACCCTAGATCCAAAATCCTAGGCCCACTTGACCCGTGTTTTAAGGGCTTCACCAGCATGTTCCTCCTTCTTTTCTGCGAGGTTCTCCAAAGCACCCATTGGTGTCTTCTTCTTCTTGCTGATTTGTCCACGATTCCTCTTCTTTGTCTATTTATCTTCCTTGATCTTCTCTTCCAACGACTAGCTTTTCCTTTACTTCACTCCTTCTTTCCGGCTTCTTTAACCACTTCAACCCTTTCTCGGTTTATGTGATTCCTGCACAGTTCATTCTTCGTCTTTCCTCTTCTTTAATCTTTTCTTTCTTCCTTAATACCAAACAAAGGGCCAACAGGCCCCCAACACTCAAATGTAACTCGTCCCGAGTCACTGCAAGATTGAGCCTTCTATATCACTTCGACTACATATTGCGCGGAGTATCATGTGCTTTCTTCTCTATCCCTCCCCATGTTGTGCAGACTATCTTTTCTGTGTCTGGTACCCAGTTTCAACTGCACCTGGTACCTAGACACTTCTTCCTTTTCTTTTACTAAGAGCTACAAGGTATCTTGTTGTCATAATACAGCTTCAACCTGCTCCCATTCACTAAACCATCCTTCCATTCTCCCTTAAGAGTATTCAACTGCGTAGCTCCTCCTTCTGTAACATAGGCAACCTCAAATGGTATGAGCCAATGTGTCCTAAACTTCCCTGGGTGTTTCATGAAGTTGTTTTCATATAACAATACCAAATCTCCTTGCTTAAATTCTTTCTTCTTCATATGTCTGTCATGGTAAGCCTTCTCTCACTCTTTTTGTACCTGTTGATGAAATCCCACAATAAACATGTCTTCCTCTAGTTCCATCAACTGTGAAAGCCTGTCTTGGACAATGCCTATGTCATCCATACATGTAAATGTTGCAACTCTTAAACTAGGAACCAAATATTCCATAGGTACCATTGTTTCCAAGAAATATACCAACTTAAAGGGAGTCTATGTAGTTATATTTTTGCAAGTAGTTCTATAAGCTCATAATATTGCTGGAATTATCAGATCCCAATCATCTTTGTTAACACTGTAAATATTAGTCAAGGTTTTCTCTGAGATCCTATTGAAATCTTCGACTGTGCCATTCGCTTGTGGGTGGTATGGAGTGCTCTTCTGATGGTGAACTTCAAATTTCTGAGTCAAGGCTTCAATAGTTTTTTGGCTGAAGTGTGTGCCTTGATCACTCATGAGGATCTTTGGGCATCCAAATCTATTTATAATATCCTCAAAGATGAACTGCGCAGTTGTGGTTACACTACAATCCTTAACTTCTCTTGCTTCTTCCCATCTGGTCAAATACTTTTAGCAGTGATAATGTATCGAGCTACTGTGCACTTTCCTGGTGGGTTAATAGGTCCCACAAATTCAATAGCCCATTTCTCAAATACTTGTAATTTTAATTGCGGTGACAAAGGAATTTCATCCCTTCTAGAAGGTTTCCCGACTCTTTGTCATACGTCACAGGCTCTGTAGTAGTCCTTAGAATCCTTTTGTAAACTAGGCCACCAGAGGCTAGCTCTGAGGACCTTCTGCATTGTTTCTTTCCCTGCATAATGTCCTCCTGCGATGCCTTCATGTGCTTCTGCCAGAATCAATGGTCTTTCTTCCTCCATAACACATCTCCTCAAGATCTCATCTGCTCCCAACTTATATAACTATCCAGTTATAAGTTGAAAGTCAGCAGCGTAGACTACCAATTTATTCTTCTAAATAATTGTATATTCACGAGGTGCCATTCTTGTGGACAAGAATTGAACTATCTCGGCGAAGTGATCATCGAATTTTCTGATGCTTATGCATCTAGTAGTGTATCCTCTAGACTAGTAGGTTCCTCTCCATGTTCTAACCTGGATAAGTGATCAGGTCCTTTATTCATTCTTCTTGGCTTGACCACAATCTCAAAATCATATTCCTGAAATAGCAGTAGTCATCCGCATATTCTCCCCCCCAACACTGGCTTGTTGACTAAGTACCTCAATGTAGAATGATCAGTGAACATCTTAAAATGTCCTCCCAACAAATAGTGTCTAAACTTTTGCAGCACATATACCATACCCAAGCCTTCTCTTTCAGTCGTAGTATAGTTCCTTTCAGTTGTAGAAAGCTTCCTGCTAGCAAAGGATATAGAGTGGTCAATGTCCTTCTCTTGGTTATGCTAAGAATGATACTAATGCAATGGATGAAGCATTGACATGAACATTGAACTCCTTACTCTAATATGGAAAGACTAATATAGGCGCAATGACCATTTTTTGCTTTAGTGTGTTGAAACTCTGCTAACATTCTTATATCCATTGGAACTTACTATCTTTCTTTAATACCTTCTCCATAGGTGATGTTATTTGTGCATAACCCTTAATAAACTTTATATATTACTTTTTCAGATTCAGGGCAATTTGACATTGCCTGCACTTATCTAACATTAATCTCAAGCATTCAATATGATCCTTCATTAGGCTAAAAACAGTCCAATCATCAAAGTATGTTTCCAAGAACTTGTGTAAAAGGTCCTTAAATGATTCGACCACCACCCGAGAAAAGATGGTTGGTGCATTCTTCAAGCCAAAAGTCATCACAGTGTATTAAAAAGAACCCCATTATGTTGCAAATGTGGTCTTATGTCGATCTTCCTTAGAAATTATGAACTGGTGATATCCTGAAAATCCATCTGAAAATGAGTATACCTTCTGTCTTCCTACATTATCTAGAACTTCATCAGTAAAGGGTGTAGGAAAAGGTTCATGTAGGCATGCATCATTCAGTTTCCTTAAATATAAACAAATTTTGATTTCTCCTGACTTCTTATCTTGGACCAACATAGGGCTGATCCATTTAGATTGTTCAACTGGTTCTATGATTCTTGCTTCCATCATTCTATCCAGTTCAATCTTAACTTTCTGCTTATATTTTGGATTCAGTCTGTAGGGTCTTTGCTTGATGGGTCTTGCATCTGGTCTCAAAGGGATCTTCATTTCCCCCATGGGCCCTTTAATTCCCTTCATTTATGTGAACTTGGTTGTAAACAAATCATGATATTCATGCAATAGTTTTGTGTTCTTGCTAATAGTAGCATTACCCCAATAGTCTCCAGCATTTGCTAACTTAGGTGTTTTCTCTGTTCCAAAATTAACCTTCTTAATTTTAATGGGCTGCCCAACAAAAGGTAATTCAATCCCTAACCCTTCTATGTCTCTTTGTCCTTCAGTTTCTAAAAATTTTACATCCCTCAGGTCATCATCCTCATCAGCATTAATATTGTAGAAATCATGTAATTGTTGAAGAGGCGCAGTCCATTCATCTTTTTCTTGGTCAAGAGGGGGGTTAGGTGCCTCCTCAAAGACCTTTTGTCTTATGATTTGTAAATCCTGATCTACTGTAGGGTACTGACTTTCAAATAAGAAGGTAGATATAAAGTTATGATTCATACCGTACCAATCTATAGTAACGAAGTGCAGTTCTACTTGAAGATACTAGTTGATAGGTGTAGTGTCCAATGTGTTAATGAACTTATGCACCCACTGTTCTTTAGGAATATTTCTCCAGGCCTCGTCACAACTTTGCATGTGGTCCTTAGGAAAAATTTGACCTGTGTATCGAACTTTGCATCCTTCATATTGGTATGAGAAGCGCACTGTCATTAAGGTGTGACATTATACCCACTTTGCGATGTTCTTCTTTTGTGTTCCCCACCATCTAACTAGTGTTTCTTTCAATGCTTCATCCAATGCCAACATCCTCTGTTGTACTGGTACAATTTTCTCAAATTCAACTAGAAATGTCTCTAAATGATTCAGGTCATCAAATGTAGGGAGATTACTTACTTATGTTCCAACCCAAGGAACTACTCTAGTCAATTTGGCACATTGTCGTGTAGAGACTTTGTGCAATTCCTTGTTTGTCCTTGTTTTCCTTGATACTTGATTCACAACACTACTCAACATAGGGTATATCCTACCAATTTCATATTGTCTTACAAGGTGTTTTAGATCTTGCACATATTTTTCATATTTAATCAAATTGATACACATATATAAGAAGTCCATGAGATTCCTTACCTCTTTTCCTTGTTTAGATAGAGAATACTGATCAAATGCTGGTGGAATTTCACATTCCCTAACTTCTGGTTTTTCCCTAGAAGAAGAAGATTGTTCTCCTACAAATTCTCTCCTTGCTTCTTCAAAAGTATGCCTCTCTCTCCTTGGATCAAACATTTGTGCCTTCTCTGCAACTCTTCTGATCCCTTATCCTTCTGTAGTCTTTCCTGGAGTTGCCCTATGTTCTCTTGTAACAGCTCCTCCTCTAGTAATAACAATGACTATGGGGTCCTCACCGTGAGGTTCTACTGATATTAATTGGACTTGTTAGTTTCCTCCTCATCTCTCCTGAAGTTTATCTAACAACACTAGACACTCTTCAATGCCATGACCAAATGAATTGCAGTAGTTTCAAGTACTACAAGGGTTCTGGAAATCCCTTTCCAAATGTCCAGGATGTGGGCAGTTAAAGAAAATTATCTGACCTCTACCTCAACCCATACCTCCTCCTCCTCCTCTTCCTCTGAATCCACCACGAGGGTTGAAATTTCTTCCTCCTAGAGATTTGAATTGCGCATTATTTCCTTGATGTTGAGCTTCTCCTTGAATTCTATATGTATCCCTGATCTTTCATGCATGAAATCATAAGCCCTACAATCCTTCTCATCATGCCCCACAGATTTACAGAATGTGCAGTAAATATTGGTGCGTATCTGGACATATTTTTTCATGTATTAACATTCACCAGGGCGGTGTCTAGTTCTACATACCTCACACCAGGTTACAATAGCCTTCTTCAAAGGATTAGGTTCTATAGATACCAACTACTCATTAAATAGGGGACAATTCTCTTTGTTGTGGCCTTCTTCTTTTACATATGATACACCAGATATCTTCTCTTTTCTCTTATCCTTTCTCTTTATTCATATCTTCCACATGTAAAGATAAGCTAGTTAACTGATTCAAAATCTGACTCATACCTGGACTGGATTCTCCTACAGGGGTTGCTTCTAGTTTCATGGAAATATCTCTAAGAGCTTCAGCCTCGGAAGCGACCTTCTGTTGCATCAGAGGAACTCTAATATGCGGCAGGAGGGCAGCGATGAACCATTCTTTATTTTGTTCATCTAGAATGTGAAAACGTAAATGGCATTTCAAGGTCTTAAACCTCTGATCAAATTCCCAAACAGGTTTAGTTACCTTATGCTTGATCTCCTTAAATTATGTAATACATTGTGACTCCAACTTAGGCTTCTTGAATTCTGCACTCAACACAATCTTAATGTCGCTCAGTGGTTTAGGTTGTCCAAGTTCTAAAGAAAACTTCATATGCCAGCTTAGTGCGTGATCCCTCAAGGTAGTACTAAACTAAGCTCTTTTAACAGCTTCGTCGGTGGCTTTATTAATACTCCATACAACTTTTCATAAGAACCAATGTTGATCGGGGTCCTCATATCCTTGAAGATGGGTAACCTCATCATCTGCCATATATCTTCCTTGGTTTCTCGACTGAGTATGTGCTAAATTGCTTGTAACAGTACTCTACTTGCTCTGACTACTCTCGTTACTCTAGTTACTTTGGTTAATTAATCTTTCTAAAACAATATGAGGATTAATATTACTTACTTCGATGGTAAGCGCAGTTCCTAAAGTTTATGGTTCTTCCCAATGAAGTTCCTTAGCCTCTACTTCTTATGTTCTTGCGGACTCTGAATACTCTTCGTTTGTTAGATCTTCTTCTTCTCCAATGTAGAATCCCTCCTGTTCGTAATTCTTCTTAAATAGGTTCACAAGAGGAACCTCTCTAAATGATCTCCCACTACGCATGTGTTCAGCCTCTGTGTCACTGTCGCTGTCTGAATTCTTGAACATTAGCTTCACTGTATCTTCAAGATGTTCTTCTCATGCAATAAAATCTTAATCTTTATCTTCAATAAGTGTAGAAACTTTCCTCTAGGTCCCTTAAATAAATACTTCTCTTATTGACTATATTATTCCACTCTATCAATAGAAAACTTAGTAATGTACCCTCCGATAGGGCTATCAAACCAGAGATCCACTACTCTAGACACGGTGTTATCGACTCTCTTGACTTTCTTGATCAACGTTGTTGTCCAAACCACAGGTGGTCTAGATATGATCTCAAACTGAGTGTCTGCTAATATTTCTAACCACTCATATAATTCCTTATGAAATCCTCCAAATAAAATCTCATCTATATTGGTAAAGATGTACCTTCCCAACCAGTCTTCTGTACTAATGCTAGGATTGTTGTTCTGAGCTTCGGCGAATTCATTTTCTTGTTCTTCTATACACTTCTGAATCTATCTCTTTGATGGAAATCACCTTGACATTCCCTCAAGAAGATCATGGTCCTGGCAATGGAACCATTTTTTGGGATAGGGGAAGACCTAGGGTTCAACTCTAACAGTGCACCAACAAACCCTAACTATTGGCCCTTTCGAAAACACCTGCGAGGCAAATGCAGTCTCACCTGAAGTAGCAATAGGGGTTTGCAGGACATAGGTGTCTACAACCAGAGGAAATGCAATGTGATTCCAAAACACAATGCAAAACAATATAGATATTGTTTACCACTCTTATGCCCACTTCACGAGGCTAGATATATCTCTTATCGCTAACACAACAATGCAATAAAAGTATATCAGATAGAAAATAACACAGCATCAACCACAACGAACAACAAGATATACGTGGTTCACCCTCTCCCTAGGGCTACGTCCACAGAACTATGTTTCTTGATTTATTCGATGAAAACATATAGTTCTATTTGTTCACTTAGTTGTAGATCTTTCTCTCTTTCTCTCTTTCTCTTCCCTCCCTGCACACCCAGCTACAGAATTGATCTTTTCACCCAACTAAAGATCCAGAATACAGACTCAATATTTCTCTCGACAATAGTAATAGAAACAACAACGAACAATGACCAATAATTAACAACCCTCTCGACTCTTCTAGAAATTTATTTATACATTACATGACTCTCGGACAACCTTAGACCAAAGTCTAGGTGTCAAAACCCTATATCCAAAACCCTAGGACCACTTGACCTGCGTTTTAAGGGCTTCGCTACCCTGTTCCTCCTTCTTTTCCATGAGGTGCTCCAAAGCACCCATTGGTTTCTTCTTTTGCTTGTTGATTTGTCCACGATCCCTCTTCTTTGTTTCTTTATCTTCCTTGATCTTCTCTTCAAATGGATAGCTTTTCCTTTACTTCGCTCCTTTTCTGCTTCTTTAACCACTTTGACCCTTCCTCAGTTTGTGTTCTTCCCATGTAGTTCATGCTTCATCTTTCCTGTTCTTTAATCCTTTATTTATTCCTTAATACCAAACCAAGGGCCAACACTTGGTGAAGCTTTGATCGTTTCAAAACATTCTCCCTCATTTGTTGTGCATGAACCAATTGGTTTATCCTCCTCTAAGTGTCATTTGGTTCGTCATCTTGCTCTTGCAACAACCTCTTGACGAGAAATACCAGCAAGGTGGGGAAAACTGCTTCTGCGCCATATACAATTTTGAACGGTGATGTGGAGATGGAATTTTTGGTAGTGATTTTTTCAACTCACAATGCATATATAAGCTTCTTGTGCTAGGCCCTTTTGTTGTCATGTAGGAGCCTTTTAAAAGTCCTAGTTAAGCTTTTGTTGGACGATTCTGCCAATCCATTACCCTGTGGGTAATAATCCGTAGAATGTCCTAGGGTTATGTTGTAATCATTACAAAATTTCTCCATCTTATTGGACTTGAACATTGTTGCATTATCCATGATGATCTTGACAGGGCACCTAAACCTAGACAAGATATTGGTCTCCAGAAACTGAATGATAACTATGTCGGTAGCTTGCCTTGTTGGGACCACTTTGATTCGTTTGGTGAAGTATTTTGTGGCCATTAGTATCCATCTATGTTGAGATGAGGATGGTAGATGGATTTATCCTATAAAGTATAGGCCCCATTGCATGAATGGTGCTTCAAAAGAGACAGGTTTCAACATCAAATGTTGTAGCTCTATTTTTCCATCTAATATATGGCATTCATGGCAACTGGAAACTTCCTTGTATAAATCTCTAAAAATATTGGGCTAATAAAATCTTTTCCTTAATATTTTATGTGTGTTGGTCTTCTAGTAATGATGCTCCATGTAGTCCCCTTTGTGGAACTCCCTAATAGCTCGTTTTGTGTCTTCTTCCAACAAACAAATTTGAAAGATCTCGATGGATCTTTCTGATATAAGCCGTTATCTGATGAAACTTAATACCTTCAACTTCAAAAACCGAGCCTTGGTTTTTATTAACCCTAGAGGATCTTTCGAATTTATCAACACCTAAATTATGTCATCATACCAAGGTGAATCGATGGATTTATGAGACACCTTCGAGGCTGCTTCTTCTTAAGGGTTCTCTGACAAATCAACAATGAAATTAACTCCCAAGACATCACATTTCAATTTGTGCCATCAATTTTTCTTGACCCATAATCAACTTTGTAGGCTTGATTTTTAGGTCATATCCAGCATGACTATGATCCATTTACCCCTTTGACCCTCGAGGGGTCCAGGCAGTCAGGATATCCTTGACTAAATTGCTAGGCACATAAGAAATAACATCTTGAGAATCACGATATAACATGTTGGGTCCTAACCCACACATAGGTAAGATCAAATGTATTAAGTATGTAATAAAGGTCAATATGTCGCGACTTTCAATAAATAGAATAAGGTGTATGTAAGAAGACCTAATAGAAGCTTCTACTTCTGAAGGATCTTCCTCTAGATACTTCTCTTAATAGACATGTTTAGTCAAGGTGTAGGAACCTAGCTTGGAGATTATTGTAACAGTGTGTTGCTCAATTGGAGTTTGCCCCTCAAAGAGGCCTGTGAACATTGCTTTCTAAATCAAGTGCTATTAACTTTTATTTCTATTGTTATATCATTTATGTATATTGTGAAGATATTGTTGGATGTTTCTTGTTATTCTGCCATTTCCTAGCATTTTATTTTGTTTTGCATATTTTATATATAAATTTATCTTGCAAGTGGTATCAGAGCACTTTCCTTCCATAGAAATTGTGGGTATTTTTTCGAGGTAGAGGCATTCCGGCGTCTTGAAGCCATAGAGATCTGTCATTATGTGTATAAACACATGGTTGGGGATTCATACGCGTAGGAAATACAAGTGGTTCTTAAGCACATCTATTGGCCACCCTTAGCAACCCTTGTTGGGTACCCCTTTGAGTGGTAGCACAGTAGACAACACCTATGTATGGATTAGCCTGGATTTCACGAAGCCCTCTTTAGATAAACCTATCGATTCATTTGGACTACTATAGTGTCACCCGAGGAAACGACACTTGGGAAGATACTCTCTAGTACAGGTAGTCGGGTAGTATGGCTAAGTCGCGGTCTATCCTCCTTAGTTAGTACCCTAAGATATTGGACCCAAGTACTACTAATGGACCCAGGTACATATATTAAGAGATATAGCCACGGGGAAAACCTGCAAATGCATAGAGACCCTTGAATACCTAACCCTTCAGGAACATAAGCATAAACATAAACAAGATTAATAAGCGGATCTATTGTCGTGCATCTGTGTTCAGTTTGCTAAGTAAATACACATTTCTCTCACAGTTCGAGAATTTGGGGTTGACCTTTGTGGCATTCTTGGACAAGTATAGCCCTGTGAAGAACAAAACAAAAAAACATTATTTGAGACCTATTCCATTTAGATTAATCTCTTCTCCCTTATCATTCATCCATATCATTTTAACGCAAAATTGCTTGATACAACCAGACTCCTTTTTCAGTTCACCCATCCTCATGGCCCATACGTAGCCAAGAATTGGAAGCTCACCTCAATACCCTGCAATCTAGTCTCACCAAGACACAACAAGAAGTGAAAAAACTTCGGTGAAATACTATTGCCTCCATTGATCATCCATAAATGCATCCGTCAAAATGTAACCCGTCTGGAGTCCACAATGGCGGAAATAAAACAGTGACCACCCATCTTGAATATGTCTTTGCATCACTCTGCACCAAACTCAAGATCCCTCGTGGACTCTTTTCCCTCCTTTTTATAAAAAGACTAAAGGTGAAACTTCTTCCCATTCCTTTTCAACCCATCACTTTCAGCGTGACCTTGCGGATTGGATGTAACCAAATTGATGGCTCGGACCTAGTTTGGGTCACCCAAATGAGACATTATTTCTCTCTCTACAACATTACCGGATGACTTGCCCAAACTATGGTATGGTGTTCTCCATCTAGATCAAACGTTGGCAATGGAGAAAAACTTCCCGTCAAAGCGTATATTACTTGGACTAATTTGTGGCCGGAGCTTTATAGATTGCTGACAGCGATACCAACCATTTTAGGTGTTTATTAAAATTAGAAACAATCAGGGAGCCACGATGAGACTTCATAGCTGCATTTGGTGGTAGTTTTTAGTGGAGGGCATGGCTGATGCTTTCTTTGAGAGTGTTTTATCGGTGGCCTGAAGGAGGAGATTCAAGCCCATGTACTCATGGCTTCGACCCTACGACAGGTGGAGGCTACCAAAAAAGCTAAAGAAGCACAAATTGTTTCTCCTCAAAACCATAAGCCTTCCTTTATACCTAAACCCTAAACTAGTAAACCCCCACTACTCCCTCCGCCCCATTAAAATCCAAAAATTGACCGGGGATGAAATGGATGAATGCCAAAACTCAAAGAGGAGCCTCTGTTTACATAATTGTGATGAAAATATTTCCCAAGCCACAAATGCAAGAGACAAAATATTTGTATGGCCATCTCGAAATATGTTTCAGAAGAGGATGTTGACCCCCCCCCTATGCCAGAGTCACCAAAAATTTCTGAAATAAACCCCCCTCCGACCCTCCCAAAGTGGAACTGATCATTTTCCCTCAATGCTCTCACCGACTTCGCTTCCCCCCAAACCCTCAAGCTAAACGGTTACATCAAGCACCGAAATTTCATCAATTACGGTTGATAGTGGTATCACCCACAATTTATTCATCGTCGCATTGCCAAGAAACCCATTGCTACATCCATGTTGTCAACAATTTCCAAATCACTGTGATTTACCCGATGGTGGTTCTATGAAATATGGTAGGCACTGTGAAAATGTGCATCCAAATCGGTGACTACCACCTAAAATCCCATATGTTTACTATTGACATGGGCGGTTCGTGTTATGTTGGTCTTGCCGGTGGCTAGGACCTTAGGTCCCATTCTCATGGATTTTCTTAACTTAACCGTACAATTCGACCAAGGCCACCAATGTAAATTTCAAGCTATCACTGTTGGTTCACGAGGTCCTTCAGTTCTCATCGCATGGAAAAACTACTCAAAGGTCGATACGGTGTCATTGCCCAACTCCATACCATACAAACCCTGCAGACTACTGTGCCCCAAGACCTCAAGCCCTCCTTTCTAAACATCAAACGGTGTACCACTCCCCAAAGGACTCCCTCCTTCCGTGGTGTCCATGATCATTCCATTCCCCTTATCCCGGGAAGCCTTCCCCAATATACGTCTGTATTGCCACCCCTTTGCACAAAAAATGAAATTGAAAAATGGTCGGGGAACTCCTTATTGTCCGTCATCCGCTATGTCTGAGCCACCACTCCCTCTCACAGTGCGTGTGATAGCAGAAGAGGTTCTTGGAGAGATATTAATCACGACAGGTGCTCTCAACAAAAATAACCATCAAGAGACAAATTCCCATTCACATCATTGATGACCCTCTGGATGAATTGAGTACTTTTTAATTCTTTACAAACTTTAGTCTTATTTCGGGCTATCACGGTCATTATGAAAGAGGCCGACATTCCCAAGACCTTCTTCGCTTTCCTTGAGGAGCCACTATGATTTTTGGTCATGCCCTTTGGTTTGTGTAGCGCCCCCCTCCACCTTCCAGAGACTCATAAACCATTTCTTCCGCCATTTTCTCAATCGAACATGCCAGATTTTCTTTGATATATATCCTGAAAAGACACGGACATACCATCTTACTCATGTGGATCCCGTTCTCAGCCTACTCTCGGCACCAACTTTTCACGACTGATCCGACTGAGCTTTTGGTGCCTCAGGAAGTAGAATAATTAGGGTCATCGGGTGGGAAAGGATAGGCGTGGGTGGACAGAAAGATTGAAGCTATGCAGGTAGCGCACCAAAACTCTAGAAACTTGCGTGGATTGCCCCAGAGCCCTCCACGAGAATGTCTCATGAGTTGTTCAGCAACTATAGAAAGATTGCAGGCACCTCTGTTGTCTCCTCAAAGACTTCACTGCTTGGACTCGATGAAACACTCAGATTACAAACCGAAGGCTGACCAGCCATGCACCACTCCAGAGTTCACAGCCCTTCCGGAGCTTCACAGAACCTTTGTGTTGTTGGAGATATCAGACCTCGAGGGAAAGGAATAAACGTTGTCCTTATGCAAGAGGTGTACTGGCGCTACTGTAAACAACTATGAAAAGAATGGAAACATTTATGAAAGAAATGAACGGCGATTCATGCTGTTGAGTTATGGCGTCTGTATCTCTTGGGGAAATGATTCAAAATTAAAAGACGGAGACCATCCAAAGCCTCAAGTACTTTCTGGAACAATGCATTTCCTCCCGGGGAACAACAAAAATGGGTGACTAAGCTCTTTGGACGGTGTGGTCATTTAAAGAAGGGGAAAAGATAATGTTGCATGGGTGGATTCTTGTCCGAGGAGAAATATGAAGGCGGAGGATCCTTTTCTACTCCCTTCATTATGCGATTAGCTCCAAAGTACATGCACCACAGAATGGCAAAGGTCAAAAAGTTTGCATCCTAATCGATGGCTACTTGAACAAGGCTAAAACCCTGAGACTCTGGCTCCAAGATGAGCTTCACGATACAAAGGCGGCAGCTATTCAGTAAACAATCCAAGCTCAAATCCACGTTACTTTAAAGGCTTCTGGCCTTTTAAGCGGGAGCTCGGGGTTCACCGGAAACCTTATGGTAGAATTAGTCATTCTTTTTACAGGATGGTATGAAGCGGGACATCCGTCAGTTTTCATTGAATGTGAGGTGTTAATCCAGCGCCAACAGAGGAAGCAATTAGAGTCTCCCGGGCACCCTCAGCGCTTCGATTCCACCTACTACGGAAGGATATCTCATGGGACTTAATACGAGACTTACCCAAATGCGGAATAATCCCGATCCATAATGGTGGTGGTGGATCGTCTTTCAAAATATGATCATTTATGTTCTCCTCAACACCCATTTCGCATCCCGGGTAAACCGGTACATGGTTGGTCTTCAATCTTCATGGCATCTTTGCGCACTCTATTGTTGTTTCCAATCGAGACCCAATTTTCACAAGTAATTTTTGGCAAGAGCTGTTTAGCTACAAGGCACACAGTTGCATCTATTTCGGCTATCCAAATGTGGATAGATCGAATAGAATTCTCAACAAGCCCATTTGAAACATATCTGAGGTGCTTTGCCTCACAAAAACAACACCAGTGGGCTCAATGGTTACCCCTCGTTGAATGGTGGTACAACCTACGTACCCTTAAAACCCTTTCATGACTTTCCGGATTTGAAGCGGTATATGGACCCGACCCATCAGTTCTCTCCTTACCTCGAACACCTCAAAGGTCCGGTGATTGATAAACACTAGAGTCACGAAGGGATATCCTTCATACCGAGAGAACTTGAATTCATGGCCACAGAATAGAATGGAAACCGGATCAGGAAGGTGTCTGAGGCGTCAATTCACGGAAGGGGGATCGGTGTTTCACGAGGCATAGCCGTTATAAGAAAACTTCCCTCAAGACTGAGCATTGTCGGTAGCAAATTTAATGAAAGCCTTACACGGTTCTCAAGTGTGTGGGACAAGTGGTCTATCAATTATCTTTTTCTAGTCAACACTTACAGTCTGAGAGGATATCCTTCATACCCTTAAAGAGAACTTGGTCATGGCACAGAATAGAATGAAGCAACAAGCAGATCAAGGTCGCTCTGAACGTCAATTTGCAGAAGGGGATCAGGTGTTTCTGAGACTGCAACCGTATAAGAAAACTTCCCTCAAGGCCGAGCATTGTCAGAAGCTAGCACCCAAATTTAATGGCCCTTACACAGTTCTCAAGTGTGTGGGAAAAGTCACATACCAGTTAGCTCTGCCTAGTCATTTGAAGCTACATCCTGTTTTTCATGTTTCATGCTTGAAGAAGGTGATTGGAACCAGGTGCCAAATTCAAACCAACCTTCCAGAGTTAGCTGAAAAAGGATCCATTTGGCTACAGCCAGAAGCAGTTTTGGACCAGCGTGAGTGTCTCCTGCATCAAAGAACCATCAAGGAAGTGCTAGTACAGTGGAAAGATATGACTCCAGCAGATGCCACTTGGGAACCAGCTAGCATTCTACAGCAGTTTCCACATCTCAAGCCTTGAGGACAAGGTTGTTTTTAAGGGAGCGGACATGTTAAGGTCCTAACCCGCACATAGGTAGATCAATGTATTCAGATGTAATAAAGGTCAATATTAACAAGGCCTTTCAATAAAATAGAATAAGGCAGATGTAAGAAGACCTAATAGAAGCTTCCGCTTCTAGAAGGATCTTCCTCTAGATGCTTCTCTTAATAGACATATTTAGTATAAATAAGGGTCAAGGGTATGAGAACCATAGCTTGTATATTATTGTAATAGAGAATTGCTCAATTGAAGGTTGAACCCTCGAAGAGGCCTTTGAACATTTCTTTCTGAACCAAAGTGCTATTTTTATTGCTATTGTTATATCATTTATGTGTATTGTGAAGATTATGCTGGATATTTTACTGTTATTCTGCCATTTCTAGCATTTTATTTATGTTCTGCATATTTTATATATTTGGTATCTTGCAATATATGTCCTAAATTCCTTAAGGGATTTCACTAAGGTGTATTCTTGTTTTTCCATGATATCATACCTCAGTGGGAAGTCTCTCAATGTCCTGTTGAAATAGGCTATAGGATTTTCGAAATTCTTCTTGTCCTTCTGTAACAGGATGCCAACGATGGTGTTCTTCGAAGAAAAGTAGAATAAGATAAAATCCTTTGTGAAATCGAGGATGGATAATACGGGAGATTTGGTCAGAAACACCTTGATGTCTTCAAATGATTTCTTGGCTTCGGGGGTCCATTTTATCTCATTACCTTTTATGAGCATACTCATGATGTGCTTTATAATTTCAGCTAGATTTGAAATGAACCTCCTCAGAAAATTAACCTTTCCCAGGAACGATTGTTCCTTTTTCTTGATCTAAGGAGTGTTTATATTTAGAATACCTTCCACCCTGTTGGGGTCTATATTTATGGCTTCCTTTGAGGTGATGTTCCCCAACAGTTTTCCTTCTTGCATCCTGAAATTTGATTTTTTTGGATTTAATGATATGCTAAACTTTCTGCATTTCTGGAACACCTTCTTCAGATGCTAAAGATGTTGTTCATTGGAGTCATAAAATATTGTGATGTTTTCTAGGTAGATCACGATAAAATTATCTTTTTCCTCATCAAATGTTATATCCATACCCCTCTATAAAGTAGCTCCAACGTTCATAAGACCGAAATGCATCTTTGCATACATGAACGTACCCCACGATGTTGTAAGGTTATCCTCTGGGATCCAACTACCTTCTGTAGGATGTAGTCCATCTTAGGAAGTGGGTAGTTGTCTTTGAGAGATACTCTATTTAGGATCTAAAAATCCATGCATAACCTTATTTTGTCACTCTTCTTCCTGTTGACATGAAGATTAAAATTTTCCACCCTTTAAAAATGAAGCTTCATCTTTTCCTGAGCCATGGAGCCGCCCTTAGTCCAAAATAGAAAGGAGTCAAAATCATCCGTTCCTTTTTGGGTTTCAAAATTCAGTTCTTCTCGAGGTGTGATCTTCAACTATCCATTTTTCCTGGCACCAAAATCCTGAATCCATTTCAAAATATTAAGAAATATAAAGTAAAAAGAGGGAAGAAATGAACGTTACTTTTTTCGTTGTTTACCACAAATAACTCTTTAATTCGTAATTAATCAAATCCCTAAACACAATTATCTCTCCCTTAGTCTTTCGCGATTCGGTTTTCTCTCTACTAAAGAATTTTCAATCTCTTCTCTTTCGAACTCCTGGTCCTCGATTTTCGGAAAAGTAAAAATTAAAAACTAATTGTCCACTAATCATGATTAATTAAAGTTTTTTAATAATAATGATTAGCACCTCACTAATCCCATCGCAATATCGCGATCTGGGGTTTACTTGTGACATATCCCCTGATGGTAGGATCCCCAAAGTTCTAAAATGTGAAATCGCATTTTCTTTAAACAAACCCTAAGATTAAAAGATTAAGTTGTTTTCAAAACATGATTAATGATGACTAAGCTGCTTTTCGTTTTTCAGGAATTAAGGAAGGTAGTGATTTTCAAGTTTTCAGTTTCGAAATCGCCGATATATGACAATATTAATAATGGGTAAATACACATATTTTTGACATGAATTTGTATCTCTAAGCATATCTTTCAAATTAACGCATTTAGTTTTCATCGATGGTATCAGTACACTTGCTATAGCACAAATTTAGAGATTAATAAAGGTCCTATGTGTTGAAGTTCATTCTTAACCTTTACCTCTATAGCGAGTCACATTTGTCCAGTTTTATACACTTTTCTCTGTAAACAGGTTTTTGGTCCAGTATAACCACCATGGCGCCCAAGAAGGCCACCAAGAAAAATGAGGAAGTTTAAGAGGTCTCAAGTCTAGACAGAGATGTTGTATCTGATACAATACCGCATGCCATCGATTCCATAAAATCTTGGAGGCAGATTTTCGAAACTCTCAATTATGAAATTAACAACTTCCCCCATGATGCCGACAACAAACTCCGAGATATAGAGTAGTCTAAAATTCACAAGGTGGTTACGCGGCAGTGACTCCTGACTTACAATGACATGATCAGTTGGGCTTTACAACGAGTGGACATGCAGACAAGGAACATTCTGGACAGTCGAGGGGTCGTCATCAGATCCTTTAGACCGAAACATATACAAGTAATGTATAAATTGTATTCCTTTCCCAAATACATTTATAATAAATATTTCGTCAGTGAGTTTCATAGGAAAGAATGTTTTGAGTCAGACCAAACGTATCCTGACATAATAAAAGGCTGGTGGAGAAACGAAGCAAAATTCAGTGCCCACACGCATGGTGTTTACACCACAGCATCTTTAAACGAGTATATGGTTTATGTGGTGATGATGTTATGTAGGATTTTTGGTAAGAAAAGTCCTACCCACTTCCCAGCGGAATGGGTACCTCTTTTGCATGAGGCCGCAGAAGGTCATAGATTCAATTGGGATAAGATTTTATTCGATAACATAGCGAGAGAGGTTATGGAATACCATACTACAAGATCAAAAGTCCAACCAACATCCTTTTATATGTCTGCATACATCATGGACTCTATATGCTTCTCAACTCCTTTCCCTTTGATGAATTGGAGTTGGAATCCGACTTACCCAAAGCCTATTCATGAATATCATTCTAAACTTTGGGAAGAAAATGCCAAGGATTCATTCTATGAGATTTGTCATTTCGTGGTAATACCACTACACCAGATGCTATACGACAATGCACCACCCCACATTTCAGAGTTGGTCATAGGGAGCCTTCGAGCAATTGCTGACTAGTTTATAGAGGAAAATTTCTCCTACATCAGAGTTTTCGGATGTTCGATTCCTCCACATGCACTCCCAAAATTCCTCCCTGATAGACTAGTGTGCATGGAGGTAGCTTATCAAATATTAACGGGTGGAATCGAGATAGAATTAAAGACATCTCAAAATAAATGTTGGCATGTTTTATCGTTCAGATTGGAAAATTTTCACTTCTCAACTTGGGTCATTCCAAGGTTGAAGCGGCAGCACTGGAGGAGGTCAAATTGGTAGACCTCGAGCACATGAAGCATGATTCTTACCAGTTAGTGGGGAAACACATGGCCCACTGCAATATGAAAGCATATGAACCTGAGGAGTCCCCTTGGGATGACATGTTCAAACGGACTAAGACATATAAAGAGGTCTTAGAATGAGTACATACATTGTCGTCCGACTTGCAAGCTAGTTTTTGGACCTTTCAGAAGCATAAACGTAGTGGTCTGCCCAAAGTAATGGAAGCAGAAGCAATCACCCTTCCCTAGGAACAAGAAAATACTCCCTCGGGCTTCAAACAGGAAGCACAGGAGAAGGGAAATCCTGAAAAAGTCCCACAGGATATTGAAAGCCCCCCACAAAATAAAGAGGCCTTACAGATGAAAAAACCAGAGACATAAGCAGAGAGGAGGTATGGGATACCTCTCGAGTCCAGTAAACTTACTCCCCCTTCATCACATACTGTTGATGTCAATATGCATAAGGCAATAGAAAGGAAAGGATCTACAGAGATAGGAAGTCCCATAGCTTCCTTAACCCCCTTACAGTCCACCTTTGGATTCCCATAGACGAGAGCCATATTTGTTGATGACCTCACCTCTATCTCCACAGATGAGATTCCTCCTTCTGATTGTTTTTTCAGCAGAAAGAGGAAGGGTGTCCTGAACAAGAGATGTATATGAAGGAGAGGGGTATGGTAAAAAAGCATAAAGTCTTGCTAGATGGGCAGAATTTGGAGGAGGAGGATTTCGCTACAGATATAGAAGGTTCCATGGGAGCCATGGCAACAACAAAAATTTTTACTGTGGGAAACATGAGAATGAGGATAAAGAAGAGTAATAACATGATATCTCAATTACATGATCAGTTAAAAAATGTTTAGAAGAACATCAGAGAAAAGGTGAGTAAAATCTTGGAGCAGACCAGGGCTGTCGAAAGGCTAGAAATTCAATCACTCAAATCAAGCTTGGAAGAAATGAACCAGAGGATACAGGCAAGTCAGGTGCAGGTTTCTCAGCAAAAGGAGCATGCAGAATAGTTACAGGCTAAGTTAAATTTGATGGAAGGTCGGGTTATAGATTTAAAGGATTTCCAGACCCTCTCGCTGGAAACACATACAAAGATAGAAGATGATCAGCAGAGACTAATCTCCAAAATAGGGATCATCCAGAATTACTTTCAAGAGGTAATCAAATCTCTTGATAATATTATTTTACTAGAAAAGGAAGCTAAAGCAGAAAGGAATACTTTCCAGAAAGTGGTTGCATGTTCAAGGAATAAAGAGGAAATGAAAAAGATAAAGCTCTCTGTCACGGAAAAAATAAAAGGAGACATCATGCTCAAGGTATGGGAAACAAATATATCTGAGAGAAAGAAGATAGTCAAAGAAATCAAAGATGATCATGAAGGAATCTTCGATTCTTTGGATAAGCAAGCATTAGGCATTGAAAAAAATGACTGCTCCGGATCATTGGGGCAAATAAACATTGAAAAACAGAAGTTGGACTAGAAAGAAGGTTTAAAGAAGATTCATATTGAAATTTTACAATTGAAGGAAATCGATGCCAACCTAATAAACAGATGGTTGGTACAGCCCAGTTTAAAATTGCAAGTGAACAATTTTTCCGACCAAGGTTTTGAAGACTGGTTCCCAAAAGTACAAAGAAAGTTTTATCTTTTTGAGACTAAAGATCTTCCAACACCTCCTAGAAACTTTGTCCATTTTCTGGAGAAATGTATTGAATGTGTAGCATCAAAGGAGGGAGAGACTTCAAGCAATGAAGTATCGTTTGGAAACTCGTACTGTTGGAACGATAGATAAACAAAAGTTAATCGTGCAACTGTTAAGGTTGCAGTTTTGTAACTGATTTTCTCCTAGAAAGTAGGAGATTGTTAACCATCAAGTATAGATGACCTTGTATAAATACAGGGAACGAAGACTAAAACAAGGATTTTTATCTCTCTGAAAAAACATTTTTTGACGAAGTAATTTTGAAGAGACTCTAAATTAATAGAAATGCAGATTGAAGATTCTAGATCTTGTCACTTATGAGTTATGTGTTTCCCGGACATCTTATCTTTCTTATATATGTTTAATTGATGAATGCTTAGCTACAATTTAGTACAACCTCTACTGTGGGAATTATTATTATTGTTATTTCAAATCATTTACAGTTTTTCCTCTGTATCCGTTATCAACAGATACAAGACTTGTAGATTCTTAGATTTCAACATCATATGCTTCATTAATATTTTTCTCATTTAATAGTCTTCTGTTACAATGTGAGATTCCTCTGAAATTGATGCCTCACTTTGCTAATAGCTTTATGTTTTTCTCCATATC
>SNQJ01S0017988.1:2051-50395 GCA_010110895.2 Picea sitchensis | reverse complement strand
GAATAACTGAAAAACGATTCGAATTACAAATAAATACCTCTGGAAATGAATCGGTATCTCATGTAGGTATCGAGGTCGAAATCCTCCCAAAAGACAACAACAGTTACCATCAATTTCGAAAACTTTTTGCCATTAGAAAATGAACCAAACTGCTGAAAATTGTGGTTGTGGTTATGGTTGTGTATCTCTCGAATCATGACAGATGTACATAAACTGAAAGAGGATTTTGTGCATATTTCTATTCTGAGAAAAAAAGTCTCTCAGTTCCCTGAGATCCATTTCCATTTTCCCCAGATCTGCATTTTACAAACATGTGTCAAAACAGGAAAATATGAGATCCGAAAATTAGGGCTCGGAGATGGATTTGATTCTCCCAATATGTGATACCTGTAGGAAAACCGAGAGAGGTTATTTATTTATGATGTGTTAGGCACACAAACCTCTGACCGTGTCTCAAAATGATATTCCAGTCGCTCATAATCATCATTTGAAAATGATGACTCAGCATAGCACAAAATGCCACATGTTTTAAAACAAACCTCATATTGCGGGGGACTTGTGACTGCCTTCCCAAGATCCAAATGAAAATATGAATGCACCACTGGAAATATTAGGATATTTATATGTCAATCGACCATTTGAGCACGCAAAAAGACTTCTCCACGGTTGAGAAAACTGACTTTTCCTAAGGCAGTTTAGTCACTGGAAAAAATCTGCGATTTCGGTGGCTATCAGCCCGAAAACAAGGGTATCTTAGCTGCCGAAAGTCCTGGATTTCGCTGGCTAAAAGTGCGATTTCGGAGCGCCATAAGCCACCAAAAGTCCTGAAACCCCGATTTTGGGATTTCGAGTTTCAAGAAACAAAGCATTTGTTAAAATATTTATGTCGGCCAAACCTCCGATGGCCGAAACCCCGAAATGGTGATGTGGCATTTATGTTAAACCCTATTATAGTTATTTTATGCCATTTATTGCATTCTTTTCATGCCTACTCGTGAGCTCTTCCTCCATGTGGCTTGATGCGTGGCACTTGAAAACTTGGTCTTGGCCAATACACTTTCGACAGCTAATAAAATATGAAACCCGAGATTTAAGATACCGAAAGTCTGCACTTTCGGTAGCTAAACACTATAAATTATTTCCTCCTAAGCTATCTAAAGCCAAAATTTAAGTATTTGTTCCAACATAGGCTCCATCTAGGGATGGTTCTTTCCTGCAAAGCACCAAGAATAGTAGACCATGTTCCTTCACCCATTGGGTGAACCGAAATCATCCTTATCAAACTCTGAACCCTGTCACTTTACTTGCAGCTTTCTGAAACAAAAAACACTTGTTCATTCATTGGGATATGGAGTCGTAATGATTTAAAACAAAACCATACTAGATTTGAAACTGAACTGAAAACATATTAAAAACCACCACTATAATATAATTCTCAAAGTCAAGCTTATTTACATACATCACCTACTCTAACTATTGAAAAATTCCCACTGAATCAAATGATACGAAAATGCGAGTGAAGCCAATCCAATAATTGTCTACTTATTTGAAATTTTCTCACACTTTCTTTGAGCAGGATGAAAAAGGAAACTGACTACTCCCATCTGACCTGTTGGTGATCATGAATTTTCAAACCTTTCATCGATTCTTATGACAAAATATCCATGACATAGCATACTCCTCCATTAAATGAATCTAAAAGATCAACAAAAGGATATTGGAAAAATATATGGTTCTGAGGTTTTAAAACATCTAGGACTACTCTATATTCTGATTTATAATTCTCAGGATCATTCTCGAAGAGAATATCTGAGCACCCTTCAAGATCATGTACAATGGCATCTCCAAAATCATGGCACAATCTTGTCAGAAGACCCTCATCCCTCCATGAAAAATCTACAGCAAGTTGTTCTACAAAAACAATGAAATAATCATCACTATACTCATCATATTTAGGTTCATCAGATAACTCAAGAGGGTCATCAGTCAAACAAAAACTCAGGACATCAGCTGTGGATCTCTCAAGCAAAGGAAACTTTGTTACTATCTCTAGCATACTGTTTATTTCAGAATCATACTTCTGCAAATCATGGTCTAAAGCATTCTCGAATAACAAACTTTCTTCGGGATCATTAAACATGGAAACCATATCCTTTTCACGAAACAAAACAGAGTCTAAAATATGATCTCCTGGTAGAAAATCATCATAAATAGGTTCACTAACTTCCTGTAAAGTTCCATCAAATACATGACTGTCATCATTTAAAAACAGATTTACATCTTCAGGAATGGAAGAAGTTTGACACTCATATCCGGGACTATGTGAAAGTTGCAAATCTGTGTGAGTAGGGGTTGTAACATAGCTGTTCAGGAGCAGGTCTATCTCTTCTTCTGTAGGTTGATCGTGATGGTAAATATTTTCTTCTTGAGTATGTTCACAAGATCCAGCTTCTTTATTAACCAACTCTTCCTCATATTGATCATCTTCATCAACTTGAGAAATTTATGATATTTCTTCCTCCTCTTCAAGAGGATTTGTTTGATCATTTTGTCTTATGAATTCTATATTACAACAATCTTCAAAAAGTATTTTAGCTAAGTAGATTCTTTTACAATGTTGATGAAAAAGTATGTGAAAATATTTCAATGAAGGAATACTGGAATGGGGTAAAGATTTATACCAGAGTCTAACATATTTTTCCAATGAAAACATAAACAATTTCATGAGGACATATTCATGATGTACATTTAATTCCTCCATGAGCTTGTGGAATTCAAACAAGTGTTGAGCAGGATTGTCATCCTCATATTCTCCAAATTTAGGAAGGACATCTTCCCAAATTTTAATGTCTGGAATAGTGTTTGGAAATCCATAAACATTTGTAAAGTCCAGAGGAGAAAACCTTGCAGCAATTCGAGCAGCGAACGAATTTGACATTTGAGACCAGTGGAGTCACCAGCAAAATCATGTAGAGTCTACAAACCAAGGAGTCACCAGGTGAATGAATACATCCAATTGAATGCCTATCCCTTGTTCACCATCAAGAGATAGATCTGAACTTTTTCGTATCCCAGGGAATATAACTTCATCCTCCATCCCCGACAATGGCGCCAAAAACTGTTGTCGCAAGAGTCAACTCTAGGATGTAATTGAGCCAAGCCTTAGCACATTTTAAATGAAAAAATAAGTTATCACTCAGAACTTGATTTGGGTTGCATGCAAGTAAATTCCAAGATAACCACGAACCACTTTTGATTATAAGTTTCCCCTTCCAACCTAAGAGGGATATCTCGAATATATGTCACGATAAGATATCCAATAAGCTTAACAACGGGCAGATCTATGGGTAACAAACAGTTTTGAGGTTTTTAGGGCTGATGGGTTGGACCGGGAGGTAGTCCATTGGGCATGGAGTCAAATAATCAAGTAAATAATAATAGTGTTTCAGTAATGGAAATCCATGGAACAGAGGCGAGGTAGAAGTTGATTACAAAGAGAAGCATTTATAAAAGTATGGAAAAAGAGTAAAGAGAAAACATATCAATACACAAGGAGCACTTAGCGATGAGTGAATTCCAAGAATAAATCAGTGGAAAAAGATGGTTGGGACAGAGCATCTAGCAGAGGATGAATTATGAACCTTGATCTCTGCAAGAAACAACCTATAACTAGTCTGCAACAGAGCATCTAATAGAGGATGAATTCTATTACAATATAGTTACAAATTGAGAAGAAAAGATAGATGGAGTGATATTAAAACTAAGAAAATGGACAAACTCTGCAATAAACATCACAAGAATATCTGATATGGATAAAACATGCTTCTGCAATCTTTTATTAAATTGAAAATGAAATCTACATCCCAGGAGTACTACTCCTGTGTGTCTTCCCTCCCCCCCTTTTTCTTCTTCAAGAAGATACAATAATATAAGTATTTTTCCCCCTTTTGAATAACTGAAAAATGATTCAAATTACAAAGAAATCCCTCTGTAAATGAATCATTATCTCATGTAGGTATTGAGGTCGAAATCCTCCCAAAAGACAACAACAATTACCATCAATTTCAGAAACTTTATGCAATTAGAAAACGAACCAAACTACTGAAAACTGTGGCTGCAGTTATGGTTCTATATTTCTCGAATCGTGACCTTTTTGTATAAATGGAAAGATGATTTTGTGCATATTTTTTTTCTAGAAAAAACCTCTCTCAGTTCCCTAAGATCCATTTCCATTTTCCCCAGATCTGCATTTTACAAACATGTGTCAAAACAGGAAAATATGAGATCCGAAAATTAGGGCTCAGAGATGGATTTGATTCTCCCACTATGTGACACCTGTAGGAAACCTGAGAGACTTTATTGATCTATGATATGTTAGGCACAAAAACCTTTAACCATTTCTCAAAATGATATTCTAGACACTCAGAATCATCATTTGAAAATGATGACTCAACACAGGAAAAAATGCCACATTTCTGAAAATGAACCTCATCTTGCGAGGGACTTGTGGTTGCCTTCCCAAGATCCAAAATAAAATATTAATGAACCAATGGAAATATTAGGATATGTATATGTCAATCGACCATTTGAGCATGCAAAACGGCCTCTCCATGGCTGAGAAAACTGACTTTTTCTAAGGCAGTTTAGTCACTGGAAAAAATCTGCGATTTCAGTGGCTATCAGGCCAAAAACAAGGGTATCTTAGCTGACGAAAGTCCTGGATTTCGATGGCTAACAGTGCGATTTCGGAGCACCGTAAGCCATCGAAACTCTCGAAACCCTGATTTTGGGATTTCAGGTTTCGGGAAACAGAGCAGTGGTTAAAAGCTTTACGTCGGCGAAACCTCCGATGGTCGAAACCCTAAAATGGTGACGTGGCATTTATGTTAAACCCTATTATAGTGATTTTATGTCATTTATTGCATTCTTTTCGTGCCTACTCGTGAGATATTCCTCCATGTGGCTTGATGCATGGCGCTTGAATGCTTGGTCTCGGCCGATACACTTTCGACAACTAACGGCATATGAAACTCGAGATTTAAGCTACCGAAAGTCTACACTTTAGGTAGATAAACACTATAAATGTTTTCCTCCTAAGCTACCGAAAGCCAAAATTTCAATATTTGTTCCAACACTCACCATGCACTTGAGTGGCACCTCTTTGTATAGTATTCTTTCTTGTCTAAAAATAGGGATGGTAGCATAAGACATGTCCATCTGCAGGGTTCCTTTTAATTTCACGGCCCATGATCTAGATAACAACATGTCGAATTTTGGGGGCATGTCGGCCAACATCATGTCCATGACCATATTCTTCGTCAAAATTTGAGATAATGACATGACCAAATCTTTGATCAAACCCAAACATTTCACCTTTCTTGAATCAAAAGAGAAAAGATCCTTATATGGGTGACGTCCAAGCCTAACTCTTCCATGACCACCTTGGGCATGAGATTGTATGACGTGCCCGAATTCAACATGGCATTATGCAAAGTCATGTCATGGATTTTGAGGTTGACATAGAAAGGGGGAACATCCACAGTATCACCATTTTATTCTACACACGGACCAAATAAGATGGTAGGGTGGTCGTCCTAGATGTTCAAGGTGTCGGGAGCCTCTTCCATCTTTAACATTTTACTGATCTGATCCCTATACTCTCCCTTCTTGATGACCTCATTACAAGGAATGGATATTTTAATTTTGGCCATTTTGTTCTCAAATTTAAAGGGAGGAGGAGCTTTATATACCTCTTTGATGCCCGTTTCCTTACTCACGTCTGGCACTTTCTTTAAGGATTCCTCCTTTGACTTTCTTTTATCCATCGCCTTCCTTGCTAGATTTTATTTCTTTGGTTGGCTTGCGAAAGGAGTGTTAGCTTGAGGTTCTTTTGTGGGATTCATCTGTTGAGGATCTACGGATGTCTTTCTACTCTTGAGGTTGTATTTCTTTTGAAACTGCATGATTTCATTGTGATATCCTTTCTTGAAATCCTTTGTTTCTGAAGACAGTGTGTCCTCAGTCTTCAGCATAATACCATCAATTATGTCCATGAATTGATCGTTTTCTCCATTTGTTAAGAATACGTGTGTATTTTTGTCATTGTAGTAATGCATATGGTCTTGGATCATATGATCAAAGTCTTCATTTGCATAGTTTTTTTGGAATGGGAGTCTTATTTGTTGATCACCGTGCTCTATCTGGTACCTCTGCCTGATCTGCGGGACTGGAGACCTTCTAAAGTTTTGATTTATGGGTTGGAAATCATTTTTATCCCTGGTAACAGGATTTTTCTCCATGGACATCCTTTCCATTAGATTCTCCATAGTCTTCATCATCAATTAAAACTTTTCATTTGATAATCAATACGTAGAGGGATGCACACCTCCTTGGGGATTCTTCCCATTCTTGTCAAAATTTTGTTTGATCTTTCCCGACGCCATCAGATTTACTTCAAATTCAATTGCATCTCTCATCATAGTGCCTAAATTAGAATATATTCTTTGTCTCATCAGAAAGGAGAAATCGTTGTCAAATGAATCGGCGTATCGAAGTTGCGCAACTCTGGGAAGTGGTTGGACTTCGGTGGGGATTGAGTTGTATACCTTCATGAATCTGGCTGAAAACTCTTGCATCGTTTCCTTTGGTGATATTTTCATATTGTTATACTGATTTAGTAGTTTCAGAGGATTCATTTTGTCTCCCCATATGGCAAGAAACAATGTTTCAAATGCTACGAAATCGAGGATGCTCGTTGCTCGAAGGGCCTTAAACCACTTCCTGGCCTCCCCTAAAAGACTCTGCGCGAACAATCGCATTTTCTCATACTCATGATCAACCTCTTCTAGGTCAACAAAATCATTGAACCAGCCCAAGTGCTTTTAGGTAGAGGCGTTTCCTTTGGCATCATATATCTTAATCCTCTGATTATAGTTCTGGGGAAAATCATGCAATTGGGATAGTAGGGAAAGAGGGGAAAATATGGTAGCCATTACTCTAGGAGGGTTTGGAACTAGAAGAATTATATGAGTGGGGATTACAACATCTCGTGGGATTTTTTTTGGTATCAAATATTGAAACCACTTCTCATCGAAGACTATCTCATCCAAGCAGGTTTCTGATTTAGACCTGAACAAGGTTTGTTCGACTAGTGTATCGAAATCAAGGCCATCAATGCTTTGTACACCGTCCTTGGGTAAGGATAGGTTTTTTTCCAGGTAATAGAATAGGTCTGGAACATGTTCCTTTTCCCTATGTAGAAGCTTTTTAGGATCGGACACGGGTGCTACAGGGTCCGGATCAGGGTTTTTTGTGGTATAAAATTTCTTTGGAACCAGGATTTATAAGTTGTACTACTCTATGCTACTGGTCTTATTTGTTGGAGTCGATGGGGTAAAGGTTTCAGCCAATATAGACGGTTGACCCATGGTTACCCTCAGGCGTCGAAATTGTAGCTTCAGTCGTTCTCCCAGGGAAAGTTTTATTCAATTTCATCCCCGACAATGGTGCCAAGATGTTAGCACTCTGTAAATTTGTTTTGCTGAGAAAAAAAATGACAGAGGTAACCTACAGACCAACTTTAAGACCATAAACTATCCTTTTTGACCTAGAGAGGGCTCTCTCTGAGACTTAGTCTCTAACAGATAATGGCTTTGAATTGTCGGCTAGGTTTATTTTGTTGGTGAAATGTTTCTGGTTCTATTGGGAAGGAAATACAGAACATTGGTCCATGGAGTCAAATTCCAGAAAACGAGAGAAATAAATGACTTGGTAACTAAAACTTGAGAGGATAAAGGCTAAGAAGGCAATGGTCTTTCAGTTCAAATATCGTTGTGTGTGATGAGAGAAAAAGTACATAAAGCAACTCAGATCACCACTGGAGATTAATTCTAAATTACTTAGAAGAAAACACATGAGTTTAAATGGCGAAGTCTAAAGCACTGCGTGATGAGTTCTAGACTTATTAAACATTCCAATTTAAATAGAATAAATACATGGATATACAGAAAATAGGAAGTACGTACATAGGAGATATCACAATACATCAAACCACCACCATTACAATCTTTTCATCAAACTCTCAAGACCTTTGCATTATATTTCAATCAGGTTCGAAAGTTACATTCAATAATCAACTTTCTACACTACTTTTCCAACCAACCTAGCTTACATTGAAGAGATGAAATATATAGAAAAATATGTGCCCCTTGGGCTGCCATGATCCAAACTACTACTCCTAGAATTTTGGTCCTGGTTATTCCCTGCCAGATGATCTTACGAATGGGACTTACTAAGAATAGGAACCCAATTGTACCCAATCAAGTCATAATGGAAGTCTTTACCATGATATTTCAGTCATAAGAAAGACTCCATCATTAGGAAGTGATGTGTCAGTGTTTCTCCTTTCAAGGATCACCCGAATGATCGAGCACTTCTGTCAGAATTCTGCCACCCAGCGTAACGTGCTTTGATTGCTATCACACAATCATTGGTCCTAATAGGAATGTGGTAGGTTGGTATGGTAGATGATTGTGGACTGTCAGTCATACTTCCTAGATGGAGACAACGGTCAGGGGACCACACATCTCCTTCAAAAATGTTGTGCATTCCGCCTACACTTGTCCTTCTCAACAGGTGGGATTTCATCATCTGCATGATGTATATCCACCACGTGGATACCCATCATATTCCTTGCTTCCTGGTAGGAAACAGGACATGAGGAGAAAGGAATTTCGTACCATGTTCAAAAAGACAAAAACAGGGTTGAGTCAATTATGTTTCTAGCCTCATATGCAGTCTTGATACTCTAAGTGTCTTCCTGAGAGACTAGTTGTGCCTTTTCAGATTCTTTACCTGTCTTTGCAAGACCATGTTCCCCTTTAGCTTCTTTTGAGAACTGGCCAAAGTTGCGCAGACCTTTTCCATGGTCAGTACACATTCCTTGAAGTGTTTTGTGATTCTCTCCTCTAACATTCTATGTTCCCCATGCAACTGGATGATCATGTCTTGTGCTTCTCTAAGTTTTTTCTTGAGCCAATTTGCATTCCCTTCTCGGCTCTACAACGTTGATTTTTCAAAAGTCCTTTCCACTAACTAATTTCTCAATTCTATGTTCTCCTGGTACATCTTGGCCATAGTGAATTGCGCTTGCTTTAGTTTTTGCGACGAATCTTGAACATCCATGCTTTCAGTGCCCGGCCTTCTCCATCCATCACATATTTCCTAACTTGAACCCTCAAAAGGTTCTAGCCAAACAATGTGCATGATTAACTTCTCAGCAACCTATTAGGAATGTGGTTCGTTTGGAGCTTGGGCCTCCTCGAGATCCCTGTTCTTCCTTGGCCTGCCTCTTTTCCAGGGTACTGGTTGTTGGGTTGACGAGCCTTCAATTGTCTTTCCTTTTCCAGCAACCCCCTATATTCCTGCCTCCATGCTGCGAGATGTTGTTTCTCCCATGGGTAGAGGGGGATCTCCTTTTGGGTCCCTAGCGATGTCGACTGAAAACAGGAACGAGCCCAAGTCCTTTCCCAGTCGCCTCAATTCCTCAACTATTAACAATTTGATTAATGAGATATGGGATAAGCTCTTATTCGACTGGTTTGCTTCGACTTGGACGTTGTCCGCCATTCCTCCTAGACTTTGGTGCAAGAAGAAAGGTAATTTCAAAGGCCTCTTCCCTGTGAAATGCATCAACAACCTAACATGATGTGGGTATATTCTATCGAACCTTATTTCACAAGTGAAATACTTTCTAATCACCTTCAGGAGTTTTTGAAAAGGCTCCCATAGATACCGACTCAAAACACGCATTCTGAATTTCCCATTCATGTAGTTTGGTTTGATGAATTATTCATAGCATAGCACGTCCAAAGGCATGCCCTTAGACCACCTTTCACCGCGTGGAGGGATATTTGTCGCAGATCAAAGAGTTTCCTCCGTCACCTGGAATGTGATTCCTGCAATAACCATGTGGAACCCATTAAATTTGAGGGTGAATTGTTCTGCCAGTTTCACATTGTATCCTTGGATTTTCTCGCCATAGTGCATGCATCTAACTTGTTTGAAATATTCCCTGACATGCAGATCTTTGTTTATTAATGATAATACTTGAGGCTTGGGCCTCACAGATCTGCCACTTTTCACCCTCCTCTTTATGTCTTGGGATGTTGTCAAGATGAAATGTGTGTTTGTTTTATGTGCACAGTAATGAAAGATGACACCCTCTTCGCATGGAAAATGGAGAATGATATTCTTTGTCGAGACTTATCGAAGTGGCAGTGGCGAAAACTTTGCACGACAAGTGGAAATGACTTTAGGAATTCACTACGTGGCCCCCAGGTGCCATGAAGACTCTTAGGGAAGAAATAGGTCAGTGTTGTGATAATGATAATGATAGGCTCGTCACAGTAGGGAAACGAGATAGAAAATTTAGGCGTCACAAAGAAAAACTATGAGGATGAAAAGATGTTCATCAGAGAAACTGTCGCCTGAAAGACCAACTTGTGTAAAACTCCAACAGGCTCCAAACCATGTTTTTAGAAGGAGAAAATGCGGCAATATTGATGGACCAGGTTCGCGACATAGCTGATGGAAACTAACTTTTTTGCCACAAGAAAACTCAAGGCTTGCAGGAAAAATCCCAGACAACACATAAACTAAGATGGTAAAAGAGAAACACGTAGGGTGACTGAAATTTATAATTGAATGGGTGAGGGATGGAATCATGACATAGGACATTGAATCCATGGTGATGAGAAGTTTTGAAGTAGGGTGAATATTCGCGCAGCAAACTCGCTCGACAGGTACACTTCGGAGTGTGCAAAGTACAGATGATAAGAGTTGTATAGTATATGTGATATGAGTGTCATGATTTCTTAACCTTTCTAACTTCATAATGATGTGATTATGGTTGTTATATATGTCGACATGACCCTTACTCTAACAACTTTCCTCGACCTCTGGCATGTACATTCCCTCTTTCTGACATGACCTGACCTTTTGGGAAAAGACCTTTACAATTCATACATGTTTGATTATGACGCCCCTTCCCGACTCAAAGGGCTAGCTACGCCACTTGATGACTTAGACCCATTTGTTTCTCAATACCTGACCTCACACGTTACAAAACATGAACCATGACTCATCTAGCACTGACTCTAACTGAAAAAATGACAGTGCTAACAGTTGGCAGAAGTCAATAGAGTCTTTGATCTACTTAGGATTCGCAGATGGGGCTAGTTGTGATACACAGAACTTGGCTTCCACCACTTGGGGTTTTTACTCACCCAAGGGTCCACTGGTGTCTTTAGGTGGTGTATTCCTAAGCCCATCCATGAATAATGTGGTCGAATATAGCGTCATTATATAACTTTTGCGCGATGCCATTTCACACAGTATTTTTTCTTTGGAGGTTCGCCTAGACTCCCACTTAGTAGTATGTCAGTTGAACGAAAGTTATCGTGTACAAGACCCTACTTTAGTTTGACGATTCCTATGGGTATGACTTTTGGAACGAAAGTTTGATTTTATTACTTATCATCGCATACCTAGGAGTTCTAATTATGCATCTGATGCATATGCTAATTTTTTTTTAGATTGGCATTTGTCACATAACTAAAGTAAAGAAAACATTCTCATCAATGTACACATTGTAACATAAGTGAAGCCGAAGAACCATGTTTATATATATATATATATATAAATATGATGTTTATAGTACAAAATTGGGGCTAACTGTTGGATTACTGAGAGGGGGGTGAATCAATAATCGAGCAATTAAATCCTTTTTAACCATATAATCCAAGTGTTATATCAATGTATCATTATCATCTAATAAGTGCAGATTAAATAAGCAATGAACAAATGAACAATCATACACATACACAGTACACCATTGTTTTATGTGGAAACCCAAAGCGGGAGAAAACCACAGAATGTTTTTTCTTATATGTCTTGAAGAATTACATTCATTGGAAGCACCAACTTCCTTTGTTTTCTAGATGTAATTGGAAGGAGGCTCCAACCCCCTTGTTTCTCAGGCTACAACCTGAAGGAAGCTCCAAATCCCATATTCTCTGGCTACAACCCCCTCTGCTCTCCGGCTACAACCGGAACGTGTCTACAACCACCTATCCTTTCCCCATCCAACCGCCCTGAAGTAGAAGTAGAATGATGGAACCAATGTCACACTATCACTATGAGATATACCACTATAAACCTGTATCAATAAACTTGAACCATGCATCAACCATGCATCAACCTGTACCTCAACTTGTAATCAACCTGTACCATCAACAAGTGCATCAACCATGATCCAACCTGTACCAAGCAACCTATAATCAACCTGTACCATAAAAAAGTTCATCCAACCATGTACCAAGTATGTACCAATAATGTGTCAACTACTCATAAACTATGACTCATCAATATCTACCAACATCATCAACTATGCACCTCATGTATGTGCCAGCTCATCAACTACTTGTCTCAACAATGTACCCAACATGTACCTTAACCAAAATCCCTCATCCATTTCATCATCCAAATATGATTTGTAGCTCTGTAATAGACCTAGTGTATATTATCACATCCCTACAAACCTTCCTTAACTTTCACAACAAGACACTAGCATTTTCATCAAACTTTTGTTTAGTCTCACATGACTAGTTTGGGATTAGTCAACAACTCTAACTTGAAATAATCATAACTATGTACCTATAATGAATAAAGATGTGAAATTAGTACACAATGTTCTTTAGATTGTTTTATGAAATTCCTCAAGGTGTCACTACTTGGAACCTCTCATAAAAGGAGTTATAGAAAAAATGCAATACCTATATGAATTCTGGCTTATTCTAGAGAGCGACCTTGTAGAGTGTGCCCCGCACTGAATATTTGTTGAATGGATCTGAAAATGTTACACAAAATACTACTGAATGTACTCTAACCAAAACATTTGGTCTTACTGAATTTGGATATTTTATGAAGACATTATGATTTTTTTATCTGAAACACTTGTTTTAGACTAGTTTCAGGACTAGCCACAAACCCTATTTTCCACGGAGTGTAACTCTAAAACTAAAACGACCAACAAGATGAAGTTTTTATCACAAATACTTGGATATGTTTCCTCAATTTCCTATCAATTTCAAAATCTGAATCATTCTAGAAAAAAAGTTATTGCGAAAATTGTGAGATGACCTGTAAATAACATACCTTAGAAAGCATCATCAAAAACATTTATCCTCCCTTGAATTATGGCCATCTTTTCTTCACATTCCATCTGAAATTCGGATTATATATCCTTTGATTACCTCATTCACCTATAGATATTAAATATGTTCAAGTGTGATATAAAATGAGAGAGCCATGCCTCTTATTTATACTCTCCAAATAGCATCTTCTAGGTCATTTAACCCATTTCTAGGTCACTTAACCTATTTCTAGGTCACTTAACCCATTTATAAGTCACTTAACCTATTTTTCTCATTTTTAGGGTTAACCACTTTCCATAATTAGAAAGCTCTCCATTACTTTATCATTTAAATATTCCTCCTTGACTTTGTCACCTCACTTTATCATTTAAATAGTCTTCTTTGATTTTGTCACTTCACCTTATTATTTAAATAATCCTTCTTGACTTTGTCACTTTACTTTATCATTTAAATAATAATTTCTTCTTTTCAAGCTCTTTGACTTCTTTGACCTTTTGGGGCTTCAAGCCAACATATAAGGGTCCTCCAACTTCATAAGGCCATAACTCTCAAACCATGAGGAGTTATGTGACGTTCCACATACCACCAGAAATGGCATGACATGTACTATCCATATAGAATAGTATTACCTTCAAATATATTAAAACTCATACCATTATACATTAAACAACCTTGGGTCCATTACCCAAACCTTTGTGCTACCGAAATTCGCTACCGGACTTCCTTCAAGGGTTGACATCAATGACAACCAACCTTTATCAAAACTAACACCCTCAATATACATATACATCTGATCATACAATAGTCATGAAGTATATGCCTTTGGCACCGAATGAGTTTCATGATAGAAAACTATGGCATTTGTGAGACATTGAAAGAGTTGCAGCCAAGCATGGGGCACACCTACCACCTATCGCTGCAAAGCCTCCGGCAGATCCTCCATCTGAACCATAGGAATCCTCTTTGTCAAATGATACAGGTTTCCCTACATGTTTTGAAGGACTCTCTTTGCGTCCCCTCCCACTGCCTAATCTCGCTGGTTCCTTCGATGATGTCATGGAATTCCATCTGGCCTTCGTGGACCTACGTATGCATCACATACATGTTTAATTAGTACTTAACATAATTCAAAAATATTTTTGTCTCCTTACAAAAAAATACAAAAAAATGAAATATTTAAAAAACTTTGACATACCTGTGTCACCATAGGCAGACCCTGGTGGTAATAGCATGTCAGGATCCCCTCTGAAGTCAATCCTTGTGTAACGATATTCATCCATAGCTATCACTTGCCATCTCCACCAGAATAATAATTCATCGTTGTAAGGTGTTGGCACCCTACCTCCCCTTTTCCACCTCATCACATCGGTCCATCATGCCATGGGTGGATCGCAAGGTCCACACAGAATAATCTCAACTCTAGGTCCCAAGCCTAGAACCCGCTCAACGAAAAAGATACAAAGGATATAAGTGAACCCAAAGTTCCTTTTACTACCTTGTTTGCATTCTGTCAGCTGGCTCTTCATGTTGGCCAGCAGTGAGGTGAACCAGTCATACACCGTGGGTCTCAAGAACTCCACTGAGTAGAACATAAGTGGCCTCGAGGACTGGTGCAAAGAGGTCGATCCTGTGATCCATGTCAAAATGAGGAAAACAATCTTGAGAATTAGATTTTGTATCGCTAGAATATGGAGTTGTCTCCCGACCTTCTTGATCCCTACAATGCAATGAGCGGTTATGTATTCCTCGATCTTCATGCCACTCCCAGCTCCCCAGGATTTGAGGTTGACTAGATCACCTCGACGTGACAATCTCGTCAATAAATAAATGTCCTCAACTTCAATCCTTAACGGTTTTCCATCAAGGTTGAATCTCTCACTATCCAGATCCCAGTAATCCATGAGAAACTGTAGCAATCTCATTTGGGCCCTCACACCTTTGAGAGCCCAAAACTTGTATATCCCACATCTTTTTAAGGCCATTTGGGCCCATGGATCTCTCTCCACTACAAAATCTACCTCCTCATGTTCTCTTTCTCTCCACTCTAGTTCTATTTCTCTTTCTCTCCACTCTAATTCTATCTCTTTCTCTCCACTCTAGTACGATTTGTAGTGTAAACAGTCACTGATAGGTATTGTTATACATTCACTATTTTTTGAACAATCGTGTATAAGCTTGCATATACGTGACCCGATGAATTGTATCCCACATACACCTAAGTTTTCAAATTGTGCCCTAAATAACCTAAAAATGGAAACTAATTAATAAAATTTAATCCATTGAAAAGAAAGAGGAGAGAAAGATGAGTTACCTGGTTCAAATCGTCGTCGATTTCATCGCTCGTAGCTCCCACAATCACCAGTTGAGGTTCAGAGGTAATTTGGTCCAAAATCCACTATTTCGGTAAAATATACAAATGTTATAGTAAAATTCATTTTTTTTACTATTTATAGAAAAAAATTACCCACTTTGGATAGTTTCGTCCAATATTTTGGCCTAATGGACTAATACGACAGTGGATGGAGTTGGTTTTTGTAGTTTTGTCCAAGGATTCTTACAGTTTTCAGTGCCATGTTGCCCATTCGTAACTTTGGATAGGTATTTCCGTTACCCATCATATAGGATAGGTATCCAATCCATCATGCACATTTTCATCGTCTTATGACTGTCGCTCATATTCCTTAGGTGTGAACCCATTTTATAGCGACACGGAACCTTCTATATGCAACTAGAAGTGTCGTTATCAAATGGTAGAGACTTAACAAACATGGGTACCCTAGTTAGATTCTCTGCTTCATTGCATGCCCATGCAGAGATTTTTGTCCGTAGGACCAGGAGTCCCTTATAGCTAATACATGACTTTATGTTGAACCTCATTTCTTACTCATAAACATGTTGACCTATACCTAGAGGACTCCCAAGTGAGTTTGATTTAATCTTTTTTCCGACTCGTTTCAAAAAGTGGAAATATTATTGAGTGAACTTGTCTCTTTCACACTCATAAATTGGATATGAAAGGACATCTATTTGGTGCAAGTTTATCCCTTTTTCAAACCAGGTATACTAAGATCATGAAAAAGGACATTGTTTGGCGTTAATTTGTAATTGGATCTCATGCTATTTCTTGCAGTATTGAGCCTATTTCTGGTTCTCGCTTTTGCGTTATAAGCCTCTTACCTCAACAATTTGCATCATTAGCCAAGTATATCCTTGCTTATATCATTTGAAGATTGACACCCTATACCCAGAAGAAAACATTCCCCTGAGTGTACATCTCCCACATGCACTTCCTTGCATTGAGCATAGGTATGTTCCACTAGGAGAACTATTTTTTCTTACCTGCGACAGTTGTTTCCTCCTCTATATCATAGCATTCATTTGACTATGAAAACAAAAAAATGGGAGGGAAGAGAATATTATCTTATATTGGAAGCATTCGTGTCACCTTTGAACAGAGCACAAAAAAAATTATTCCACTTTTCATCAAAATTTTGGGTTTAGCATGACCTTAGGAAGCTGAGCTCATTACAGAGAGTTTTCTCCCCCAACTGGTTACTCTTCCAGTCCCCTTATGGAGAGATTGATTGATGCCTCCTACATCTCAAAGTTTCATCATTGATTCTATACTGCCAGAGTTTTCCATATGTCTCTTGATCTTGTTCAAAGGATGTCTATCAACCTGTGTCGGCCACTCCTCAGAACTCTTGACTTTGCATGTTAGCCATTCCCTCAATGTGTCTCAGAATCACATGAATTTGTAGTCCTATTGTGCACCCTCGTCCTACTTTCCTCATTGGTAGGTAACCTTGAACCTAGCAATCAACATTCTATCATTGGTCGTTGACTGGGTGGTTTCCCTTGTGTTCGACGACAAGACATCTATTCACACATTGGGATTCTTGTAGTGTCTTAGATTCCATTAGCCCTATTGGTGGTTTCCTCACCTTTAACAATAGATTTCCTTATCATCTTCTATTCAGAGGGTCTTTTTTTGTACCTCTTGCATCTGGAACACACAAAAGATGCACATGGTCATTGGTTCTTGAACATGTTCTTCGTCCAATTTCCTCCAAATCATCAAGCTCCTGCTTTGTACCTCATGATGAATGATGAGAGATGCCTTAATGCTCTCTTTTCAATGGGTCTCCTTCCATCGAATTCATCTCATCTATTCTAGAGACAAGACCTAGAGTCCTATGAGTACTTAGAGGCTTTCAGTCATGAGTGGCAAGTTCTCTCACCATCGACAGTTGGGAATACATCAATGTCTCCTTTTCAATATATTCTTCAAGTGTTCGAACCCGACTCTTTTATTCACACTTGTAAGAATGTAATCGATGCCTTTATAACTAATTTCATTATTGGTAGGTTGTCTCGAGTTTATTAATGGTATACCTTAATGACCGATAATCAAACAAAGTCTCATTGTGTTCAAACTCAACTTATTTATTCACACGATGTATACTTGCACCTTTAGCGGGTTGTGTAGAATAATTGAAGACATCAGTTTATAGTTGCAACTTTCCTAAGTTGTTGCTACCTTTCATTGGACCAGTACATATGCGACTTCAGTGATCATGCAAGATCATATTTTACTCCATTGTATACGAATATCTTCAGATTGATTTTGAGACTAGTTGTATTGGTCCTTGTACATGATTATGACAACCTTTGGCATGTAGCCACCTTTGTATTTCCTATTCATGGCCATGGACAGTTTTTTGGTGTATTTTCACATGGATCTAGAGTGTAATTCAAATTGGTAGCCATGTGTTCAAAGTCAGTACATATTATAATGAGAAACTAGTTCTTCCTGTTGGGTCCCCATTACTCCACTTCTAGGTCTTATAATGTATTTCGTCCATCGCAGATACTCCTTTGACATCACACATTAGGGGGCATATGTTATAGCAATATTTTCCTCACCCTATGGAAACTTGCACAGAACGCCTTTTTCCATTTCACTATGCAGACTTGAAGTCCCCTTTTGCAAATCCCAGAGCTAAAAACATTACTTTTCCACATATATGCACCCTACCTATAGTACATCATGTGTATATGTAGGTTTCACCACTACAACCCATGTACATCAGGATTTGTGCCCAAAATTAAAAAACTAATGTCGGGTTTCCATGTCACATCATGAGATCCATGATCCTTGACCTTCCATATACTAGAAATGTTCTGACTCAACCTTTTAGATCCACTTGAAGGCTACAAATGGGTCAAATCTAAGCTATGGAAAAGAGAAGAAGAATTCAACTTTGAGAGCAAACTTACTCTGGAGAAATTATTCACTTCATATTGAGTCTACATCCCTTTTTCCTTCTAAGTCTAAACACATTGCTCAGCCCCCAAGATCTTCCCTACTTGATTGAGAACCTCATTGTCTCTCTTATATGAGCTTGCCTTTGGTGGAGGATTGAAGTGGTGGAGACCCAGTTGGAAGGGACTTAGTTTCTCATCTCTGAATCGTGTCAGCACGGAAATTTGTAATTCATTCACTTATGTTGATTACATTTTAATATAAATACTCTTTTCTCGTCCAATTTATATCTTGCAAATATATGAATTATTATTCCATGGGCGTATTTGTTATGAATGTTGATGGATTATGCTATTGAATGTGCTAACATTATATATTATCACCACATGCTTGTGTTTCTTGGTTGTTGAGGAGAATTTGCAAGTTTATTTGTTTGATTCAAGTGCTCAACAATGGACTTCATCGAACATCTGGACGAGGTAGGCCTTTTATCTTGTCTTGCTAGCATATTTGTTTATATAGCATACCTGAGATTAGAGTTGATTTATGCAGTCATTTATGTCTATGCATTGTGATTCCCTAGCCATAGAGAGATTTTCTGCGTAACACCATTTACATCAAGTAGATCGAAAACACACCAAGTGTAGTGATTTGGGATGATGAAATGGATGAAGAAAAAAAGAGAAGGGGAGCTTCTCAAACAAATGGAAAAAGGTGCTTGATAAAGAGTAAGTGACTTATCGTTTGTCAAATTTCTACATAGTAACAATTCACATTGAACTTCATAATGTATATTTCACTTGATCTCATGTGTACTATAAGTTGGTTTGACATCATGAATACATTAGCTAATTTAGAAATTGATGCCATCAATAAATTCATTGTTAACAATTTAGAACATATAGTCATAGGTGCATTATGCAGACAAAGAGGGGCAAATGGGAAAGTATTGAGAAAAGAATTTAGATGGTTGAATGGTGAAAGAATGCCTTATCTGATCATTTAAAAGAAAATGGGACAATGATATTCCCCAACAGTTGAGTTGTTGAACAATTTAGAGAGAAATATGAATTGCATACTATGAATTCTAACCTTGCACAATATCAAAATAGCCCGATGTCAGAAAAGAGCGAGAGAAAAGATACAATGGCAAATACAAACATTACACCCGAGATATTTTTCACGGAAACCCAAACCGGGAAACCGGCATATATTATATTCATACATTTGTGTTACATTGTTTACAATACAATACACATATATAGAATTAGCGGCATCCAAACTCTAACCCAATGACCTAGATTGGTCAAAACCCTAATTCCTTAGCCGGAATAGAAAACCATCGGCAAAAACCATGTGCCGAAAAAACACCTAAATATCATGTGATTCGAAAATATGCGTCGGTAATATGCGTCAGGAAATATGTCGTCCCAAAGAAGAATCAGGAACAAATGTCTAATGAAGATCAGTCAGACATATCATATGTATAAGATGCCAAATTTATAAGGAAACTCCATAAAGTGTAGATTTTAACCTTGTGCAATATTTCACTGCAAACAAATTTTTCGGTAAAGAACAAAAAGGTAATGGAAATACAAACATTACAGGAGATTTTTCCCTTGGTAACCCAAACTGGGAAAACTAGCGTATTCTATATTCATTCATGGTATTTACATTGTTTATATTACAATATATATATATGGGATCATGCGGCATCAAAACCTAAACCAATGACCTAGATTAGTCAACAACCCTAATTCCTTAACCATAAAATAGAAAACCATCGAAAAACCGTAGTAATGAAAAACCACCTAAATATGCGACATGTTTCTCGAGGAAAAAACTATCAGGGGCTTTCACCACCTTTCACCCACCCCTAAAACCTCCCTACGAACTCATGCAAATAATATAACACATACCCAACATTCTCCGACTTGTTTTATTTGCATACGAGATTACCGCGGTTACATGGTCAACGTCAGGGCAACAATGCCCATGGATCCTCCACATAAAAGAACTTCTCGGTGATCACATATTTTGTTAATGAATCTACAACATTCTTCAAAGAAAGTGTCCACCTTCATCAGAAATACTTTCTTTTATTCAACCGTAATACTCTCACAAGTGATATTGAATATCAATGATTTTTCTTTGAATGATAATTGGGTTCTTTACTTGAAAAATTGCACTTTGACTATCCACGATAATATCCTTACATGCTTGTTGTACCAAACCAATACTTGACACAATCTTTGTAACCATATTGTTTCCCTACTTGCATAATTGGCTGCCATGTATTCATCTTACGTAGTTGAAAGTGCCATTACATCCACGTCTTTTGCTCATCAACTTATTGCTCCTCCAAACAAGTTAAACACGTACACACTTGTAGATCCTATGATCCACATCTCCATCCCAGTCTTCATGCAATACATGTATATCCACCACTGTCTGTCTGGTCTTCCTTGGTAGCACAATCCATAGCTAGTAGTGCCATAAATACCTTAAGCTGCTTTTCTTGTTGTCCAATGCTCCTTCCACGGTTTTGACATATACGCTCAAGACTCCCACTACATGTGCAATGTCTGATCTAGGTACATACTATTGCATACATAAAACTACCAACTACACTTTCATATGGAACTTGCCAGAGGCATGTCCTCCTCCTCTTCACATTGTGTGGGGATCTTATCTGTGGATAACTTTACACCAATAGGAATAGGAACCTTGATGGGTTTACATTATTGCATATTAAACCTACGCAATATTGTCTCAACATATTATCTCTGAGATTTAACCCGAGAGTTTCTCTTTTTCGATCTCTTTTAATTTCCATGCCCAAAATGAAATTTGAAGCTTGAGATCCTTCATGTCAAATTTAGAGGGACAATGAGTTTTCACATCACGGATAATCTCCTTGTTGTTTCTCATAGGAAACAACAAAGAGATTATCCACATACAAGACCAAATATATCAAATGATCACCAATTAATTTAAATACACCTGAGTTATCTTCTTTTCTTCTTGTGAATCCAAGTCCATCATATAGAATTATCAAATTTTTTATACCCACATCCTTGGTGATTTTTTAACCCATCTGAGGACTTTTTCCAATTGCATAACAGCTCCTTGTTTCCCTTCACAACATAACCATTTCATCTGATTTGTATACAGATCCCCACGTAGGATATTTGTCTTCACATCCATCTGTTCTACTTCAAAATCAAATGCAACAACAACATATAACAGAAATGTTATAGAATTTAACTTAGCAACATGAGAAAAATCTCACAAAATCAATTCCCTCCTTTGGAATAACCCTGTCTGCTACTAAGTGAGCTTTGTGTTTCTCCACTTGTCCTTCTACATTTAACTTATTTTTAAATACCCATTTTGTTGCCAATGGGCTTTATTCGATGACAACTCTACTATCTCCCAAAGCCTCATTCTTATCCAAATATTTCATTTCTTTGTCTATGGACCTTTTCCAGAGATTTCAATCCTCCGAATCCACTGCCTCCTGACGGTTCTAGGGATCATAATCATTAATAGAAAATAAATGTTTGAATAGAAAGCGGATGGAGTATACCTTTCGGTAGCCTTATTTCTCGAGAACATTGATCTCCTCAATCTTGGAGTATGAGAATATTCTTCTTCTAATTCTTGTTCTTTTGTAGATTCAGATTCATGAGTCAACTCAATCAAACTCTATTTTCTCGATTCTTCCTTACTTGGTAGGACTTCCTGTTTTAACAACATCCTTCATTTCTCTAAATACCACATCTAGATCTATACACTACCTTCTTAGTTCTTGGGTTCCAAATCTTATAACCTTTTGTAAGTTTTAAACTTGTGGAAGTAAAGAAATGCATATAGATTCTTAAGAAAAATGGGGAATTAATCAATGGCTCATACACATAGTACCGAGAGATTTATACGACCTTAGGAGAGAAAACCTTTCCAGTGCTTCATTTATTAATTTCACCACCATTCACCATACAATATATACAATGTTTTTAGGTATTCCATAGATACCAAAACCCTAATCCTTAATCGAGTTAATTTAGAAAACCTCTAAAAATGGCAAATGCTCAGCGAGATCTTGGGTTGTCAAATTTGGCACCCACCGCAGAGACACATGCAAAGATATAACACATGCAACATTCTCACTTGTTTGTTTCTTTGCATCCAGGGGATCCACGAGTTATATAGCCAACAATCTAGGGCAGCAATGCCCATTTTACTCTACACCGGGAGAACATTTATGTCCTCCTGAGACTTTGTCAGCGAATCTGCAACGTTCTTCAGAGTGTCAACCTTTTTCATCAACACCTTCTTTTATTCAGCCAATGTCTCTCACAAAGTGAAATTTAACATCAATCAATATGCTTTGTCTTGAATGATAATTTGGGTTCTTTTCTAGGAATATTTCACTCATTGTCATAATCTAATCTCACTTCTTGTTGTACCAACTCAATGCAACAATCTCTCTAATACTGCTTCCTTTCTTCCTTGAGTGGATGCCATGTATTCAACTTTGTAGTTGAGAGTGCCACTACAACTTTATCTTTCTCTGTCAAATAGGTTAAACACATACCCACTTTTAGATCATACGCAATCCATATCTAGCCCGGTTTGCATCAACAAAGCCATGTATGTCCACCACTATGTCAATTCTTGGTCTTCCTTGGTAGCAATCCATAATTGGTAGTGCCACTTAAATACGAAGACCCTCTTTATTGTTGTCCAATTCTCCTTCCCTAGTTTTGTTATATACTTCTCAAAGCATACGCAATGTCTAGTCTGAATGCAGACCATTGCATACATCAACTGCCAACTACATTTGGCATGGAACATAGGACATGTCCTCTTCTTCTTCTTGTTTCTTGGGAAACTAATCACGCAAAATAACTTTACACCTATAGGAATAGGAACAGCAGTGGGTTACTTCCATGCATATTAAACCTCTACAATATTGTCTCAACATATTTTCTTTGATTCAACCCGAGTTTCATGTTTTGCATGATATGTTTTAATCTCCATTCCCTGGGGAATGAAGTTAAAGTACCAAGATCAACTATGTCAAACTTGGAGGGATAGTTGTGATTTCACCTCCTTGATAACATTCATTGTTATTTCCTACCAACAACGTAATACGTCAAAACATACAACGCTACATGAATGAAGTGATTACCAACCTTGGAATATACACGGTGATCAACCATCTTCTCACAAATCCCAATCCAAGGATGTATGTGTCAAGCTTTTGATGCGACATCCCTGGGTGATTGTTTTTAGACCATGGTGACTTCTTTGAAAACACGGACCAGCTCTTTCTTTCCCTTCACTCCACAAATCCTTTTGGTTTCTTCATGTATATTTATTCTCCGAGATCCCCATGTAGGAATGTTCTCTTCACATCTTACGATTTCACTTCAAGATCAAAAGCGGCAACAATAGATAAAATAAATCTAATAGATGTTAGCAGCGGGAGAAAAAATCTCACAAAGTCAATTCCCTCTACACGAGAATAACCTTTTGCTACTAATCGAGGCTTTGTATTTCTCCACTTTACCTTCTACATTAAACTTATTCTTAAACAACCATTTTATACCAAAAGATTTTCTTCGGATGGAAGCTCAACTATATCCATGCCTCATTCTTGTCCAAGGCACCCATTTCTTCAACCATGGACTTATTCCATGGTTGCTATCCTCTGAATTCTTTGCTTCACGGCGGTTTGGGATCATCATCAATAATAGATAAAGCAAAATTGGAGCGAAAATAAGGTGGATTATACCTTTTGTGAAGTTTGCCATTTGTTGAAACGGATCTTAAAATCTTTAATCCTTAAAGCCTAGATATTTATTTTTTGTGTTTTTTAGTTGACCGGCATTCTTAAAATAAAATTTGACATTTCTAAATTGGCGGTAGCCTTTTATCATTTATTTTTTGAATAAATACAGAAAAAAGTTTACAAAATATAAGTTTTCCAAGCTCTTTGAAAAAATGTTAAAGCGGGTTTGTAATTCAAAAGTGCGATCTTTTAATTTAAAGTTAAAGAAATCCGAGGTCGGGACACACTTTCCACAAGCAGATGATTGATGCAAATTGAATCCCGAAACCCGAATCCCGATTTCTCGATGCATTTAATTCTTAAGTAAGAGCATGGATTAATTTAATCTATTTTAAGAAAGATTAAGGGTTAAACAATTCCATCGCGATTTCAGGATTCACAATTCCATGAGAGCACGTCTCATGTCATCATATTTCCCAAAATCCCAATTTCCAAAATCGATTTATAATTCACGTTAAAACTAAACTAATGATGTTTTGGCCCTAATCATGATTATTAAGTTAAGATAGGATTCGTCTATGTTTAAAATGGCAGGGTCGCCAGCGATTTTCGCGATAACCGGTCGTGATTAAGGTAGTACGTTCATGTCTCATCGGGTTTACGAAATCTCGATTTACGAAATCTCGATTTACGAAATCCCGAAAGGTTCAAATCTCGATTAATCAACATACTGAAACGTTTAAATAGTAAATAAAACATCGTTATTTCGAGATTTCGCGATTTTTTCAGCGTCGGGTTTTCGATGACATACCTTTCGACTTCAAGATTGTCGAAACCCTGAAAATTCATGTTTTCAGTTTTAATCTATAAGTAACACTAATAAATCTTCTTTCTAAAATGGGTTTAAAAGTAATCTTTCTGTAAGTGTTCATCAATGCTTCATTTTCCGATTAAGCAAGTTTCTCGTTTTATTTGAAAAGTCGAGAGAGCCTGAGTACGGATATTAAATGCATATATCCGAAAATATATTCTACATTAAGAGCTTTAATTTCGTGACAGATGTACAATTTCCATTATTTTTAAGATATATTCAAAATAAATGTTCGAACGTCTATATTTTCATTAGGACACGAGCTTATTCATCCACTCTCTATAACAGGTTTTCAAGTCAAACACAAAGCCATGGCACCTAAAAAGGCAACGAAGAAAAACGAAGAACCACAGGAAGGTGATATTATATCTGATACTACTTCACACGCCATACACTCCATCAATCATGGACTCGAATTTCCGAGCTGGAGGATGAGATAAAGTATGTAGACCTTGATTCGGAAATTCATCTCTGAGACATTGTTGAGTCTGAACTTCACAAAGGTCGTTATTATTATTGTTGAGTCTGAGCTTCACAAGGTCGTTGTGTGTCCGAGGCCGGTGCCATAAACTGATATGATCGGTTGGGATCTGGATAAGGTATATATCCCGACAAGAAGCATTCATAACAAGCAAGGATCTATTGTCGGCTCATTCAGGCCTGAGCACATTCAAGTAATGTATAAACTCTCGCCGAATTATAAACACACCTTTAATGCTGAATTTTTAGCTGAGTTTCAGAGAAAGGAATGTATTGAGGCAGGCCAAACATATCCCGACATGATTAAAGGTTGGGCGAGGTCTAAAGCAAAGTTTAGGGCTGATTCTCATGGGATTTATGCTACAGCTTATTTAAACGAATATATGGTTTATGTAGCCATGATGTTATGCAGACTTTTCAGGAGAAAAGATCCCTATCACTTTCATGCAGACTGGGTACCCTTCTTAGAGGAAGTTTCAGAAGGACGTATTTTTAACTGGAATAAAATTTTGTCAGATAACCTAACGCAAGAAATTTTAAACTACAAAGCAGCCAAGTCAAAGGGCCAAGCGGTATCTTTTTATATGTCTGCATATATTATGGATGTGATCTGTTTTATGACTCCCTTTCCATTAATGAATTGGAGTTGGAATGTTTCCTTCCCAGAACCTGTTCATAAATACCACTCAGCCCTTTGGGAAGAAAATGCTAAAGAGGCATTTTACGAGGTTTGTCATTTTGTCATTATTCCTATGCACAAATTAGTTTTTGGATGTGAACCCCCTTGCATTTCTGATGCATTCATAGAAACTCTTAAATCAATCGTCGACTGGTTTATTGAAGAAGATTTTTCCTATATTAGAGTTTATGGTTGTTCCATTCCCCCCCACGCACTCCCGAAATTCTTACCAGACATACTGGTATGCAGAGAAGTAGCTCATCAGATAATCAAGGGTGGTATTGAGTTGGAATTGAAAGCACTTCAGAAAAAAGCATGGCCATCTTTCCCTGTTCATGTCAGAAAATTTCCTTTATCAAATTTAGTCCATTCTAAGGTTGAGGATGAGTCATTGGAAGAAGTGAAGATAGTAAATATTGAATACAGAAAATATGACCCTTACCAAATAATAAGTAGGCATTACATACACTATAATTTAAAGGCATATGAACATGAAGTTTATGTTTATGATGATATTTTTAAAGATGTTAAGTCTTATGCAGAAGTGTTGAACAGAGTCCAGGCCTTGCCACCTAACTCACAGGCTAGGTTCACATCTTTTCAAAGCCATAGGCGAAGCTGCCTCCCTAAGATTTTACAGGGTGAAATGTCGACCCCATTGCCAGAACAAGAAGAAACCCCTCCAGGGTTTGAAATTGATACTCAGGTTAAATCAAATGACAAAAGTAAGTTGAAGGATATTGAGATACCTTCCCAATATGCAAAAGGTTCTCAAACAAAAAAATCGGGAATGGATAAGGGAAAAGAACCAGAAACAATTCCAGAAATCATAAAGAATGTTCCAGAAAAGATAGGAGGAACAACTTCAAAACAACTTGGTAGTCCTATCACCTCTTTAACTCCATTACAGTCGACTTTCAGAACTCCCCATGAAGGATTTGTATATGTTAGTGATCTGGAGTTGATTTCAAGAGATGAAATCCCCCCATCAGATTACTTTTTCAGCAAAAAACGAAGAGCAGTCTTGAAACAGGAAATTCATCCTAGAGGAGAAGGAATGATTAAAAAGCATAGATTTATCATATATGGAAAGAAACTCAAGGATGGAGAGTTCACTACAGAATTAGCAAGTATAATGGGTGCTATAGCATCAACTAATATGTATTCTGTAGGAAATTTAACAACTATGTTGGAACAGAAGGAACAAAAAATAATCCAGTTGCAAGACAAGCTAAAGGAAAATGAAATAAATGTTAGTTGGAGAATACAGAAGGGTCTAGAACAATCTAGACTTAAAGATATGCAAGAAATCCAAAAAATAAATAAAGACTTGGATGAGGCAAAACACTTAATACAGGTTACACAAGAACAGGTTCAAAAGCTGGGAGAAGGAAACAAACAGTTGCAAGATAAGATTATTTATATTACTAACCAAGTAATAGAGCTTGAAAGTTTCAGGACACAGGCATTAGATATATATGTAAAAATAGAGGAGGAACAGTAGAAAGTATTCTTGAATATGGAAATAATCCAGAATTATTTTCAAGTATCAAATAAGTCTTTGGAGAATGTGTTCCAGAAAGAACGGGAGGCGAAAGCAGTAAGGACTACTTTTCAGAAAGCAGTGGCTTCCTCATTAAAGGAAGAAATTGGAAAGACTAAGAAATTATCTAATTCTGAACAGGTTAAAGGGGATATAATGATTAAACTATGGGAAACAAAACTGGTTGAATATAAACGAATCACAAGAGAAGTTAATGAAGATTGCCAAGGAATCTTCGATCTCTTTGAAAGAGATTCATTGAATATCGGAACAAATGGTTGTTCTAGGTTGTTAGGCGAAGTCAATATTGCCAAGCACCAGCTGAAGTTTAGAGAAGAGCTAGAAGAAAAGAAAGCAGAAATTTCAAATATTAAATTGATCAACATTACAGAAATCAATAAGTGGATGGTGACTTCAAGTTTAAGGTTGAAAACTGTTAAATTCACAGAAAGAATGATAGAAAGTCGGTTGCCTGAATTACAAAGAATATTTTTCTCATTTGAAGCAAACGAGATACCCAAGGCTCCCGGGATCTTAGTAAAATTTTTGGGAAAATGTGTTCAGTGCGTTGAAGGAGAGAAAGGAAGTTCATCAATGCAAGCTTAAAACCTTTTTTAAATGTTTTCATTATTAGAAATTTAAGAGAAATTGTAAACGGTTGACATTATTTTATGTAACCGAAATTTTAGGAAGTTGGTTAGTCACCAACGAGAATCTTTGATGAAATGTATAAATATAGTTTTGAAAGGATGAGAAAGGGATTCATAAATTTTGGAGAGAGCCATTTTTGTAATATCAGTTGTGAAATACATCAAAATATAGATCACAAACAAGATTCTAGATACTACAACTTTGTAACTATGTGTCTTCTCCCCGTTTAGTATACTTTGTCGAATTTTTCCTTTAATGTTTCCTCTAACAAGTAAATCAGTTTGAAGTTATATACATCGTTGTTTATTTGTTCAGATTGGTTTGGATGTTAAATGGTTTACAGTATTTCCTCTGAAATTGCTTTAGTAATTTTAAGACCTGTAAAACTTTTGTTCCTTAATACTTAACTCTGTTAGAAACCTCGTTTTTCTTTCATTATTGTTTATTGAAATATAAGATTCTTTCTTGATAAAAGCCTTATATTTCTCTGTAGTGTTTATTTGTTGTTTACAATTATCAAAATTGTTACAAAACCAGGAAACGGCCTTGAATGTGTTTACATTGCTGTTTTAGATTTAAAATTTGTTTTCCTTGATCTCATCTCTGTAAATATGAGGTAACAAACCGATTAAAATCCCTTTATAAACAAATAAACTTTATTCATCCATAACTGTCCCTAGTAGCAGACAACCCAACGTAGAACCAGGCCTGTAGGATCAAACCAGTATTGCCCTGAATTTATTTAATACCATTTTACAAACAACAACTAACTGGGTTGAGTTAGAAAGATCATGGGCTGCTATTGAGCGAGACATTAGCATCCAAGAACAACAGGAAGCAAGACAGAGGCAGTTGAGAAACTGAATTTGCTCTGATCTTTCTTTGATTCCTTATTCTCAAATCACTTATTTAAATCATTTACGGATGCCTTGACGGTATGTTTTATAGCCTTAAAACATAAACTCAGGAACAACATCTTTTTGGCACCGCTGTCGGGGAACGAAGAGACGAATCTTTTCCCTGGGAAGAACGATATTGACATTTTCTGTTGTTGATAGTGAACAAGAACAGAAAATCTTCTAAGGCTATTATTTTTCATTTGGCGACTCCATAATAATTAAACTGGCTATTAGCCGAAAGAACACCAGAAAAAATCCGGATAGCAAACAGACATCGCCAGTCTCCGATCCGGAAAAAAATTTAAAATCCAGAAAATCACTTAAACAAATCGTTTTGTCCACATATACTATAGATCGACCTGACTTTACGCAATCACACTCATCGTAAACTCTTGAAATATCACTTTCACTTCCCCCCTCCTTTGATACTTTCTCATTTCCTGAAGTTTCTTCTCCAGATTTCTGAGAATCTTCTCCTCACATTGTCCAAACTTCAGTTCCAAATCTAACCATGGTTGCACAAGGAGGTGCTGGAGCTGGAGGTGGTGCCCTTGGAGGTGGTCAAGTACCGCTTCCTGGGATTTTCGCTAAAGTGGATGCTAGATATGCTCCCCTAGTTATTCTTGTTCCTCTTCATGATCTCCCTGAGAATTATATGAAAAGACTTTCGAAATTTACAGGGGAAGGTGATTTGACTGCCCAAGAACATATAAACTTCTTTGATCAATTTGCTAAAATACTCGGAATAGAACACGAACATGTTTATTCCAGACTCCTGGTTCAAACTTTTGACGGACAGGTGAGGACCTGGTTCTGATCCTTAGCAGCTGGATCTTTAAGATCCTATGAAGAACTTGAAAGTGAATTTATTAGACAATGGGGAGAGAGGAAAGATCACCTCTACTACTTAACAGAATTCGGAGCCCTTAGAAAGAAAAACTCTGAGTCAGTTCTAGAATTTACACAGAGGTTCAATAAATTGTATGATAAAATTCCAATTGAGGTTAAACCTTCACAACCTGCAGCTAAGGTGACTTTTACTGGCGCTTTTGACCCTGAATTTGCCTTATTATTAAGAGAGAGAAGATCAATAGATCTTACAAAAATGCAGGATGATGCGCTTGAAATTGAATCAAATATGATGGCATCAGGGAAACTTAAAGCAAAGACTGAAACTTGAAACAAAGAAAATAAAAAATTTAAAGAGCAAGGTGGACCTTCAGGCTCAGGAAAATCCTCGGGAGATAGAATAGAAGAGATGGCTAGGGTCATTCGAGAACTTTCAAACAAGATCTCGAAAATGGAACTAGAGAAATCGGAAAGAGATAATTTCCCTAGAAAATATTTTCGAAGAAATCCTGAACCTCAGGGACCACAGAAAACAATAAAAAATGATGATCAAAAAATTCAAACACCTTTTAAAAGTGAAAACTACATCGGAGAGGAAGATTTAAGAGATTTTGAAGAAATCGATGAAGATATTATTAACCTTGGCGATGATTATAAATCTCCTTATTTATCAAGACAGGATTACGAAGCATATTTAAGTAAATAAAGTACTTCGAAAGAACAGGTTAGCAGTAATATGATTGATGATTTTATATATCAAAATGTTGCAGATGATATTATTGCTGAATTACAGGGAAAATATAATTTGAGACCAAGAAATAAAAATCTCCCAAATGTTTCGACAAAAAATATTTTGCCGAGAAACAAAATTGATGAGGTGACTCCAGGTTGCAGATAAACAGTCTGCAAAAAGAAACACAGCTGAAACACTACATGTACAGTCAGAACCAGTAGAAACACCCCCTGTAAAGACACAATCTCCTATAAAGGAAAACAAGGTTGCATCTTAGCGTAAAGCTGAGAAGAAAGGTATGGAAGCCCCAAACATCGAAAATGACAAGGCTCTAGGAAACTTTAATTTGGAAAACAAAATAAATAAAATCAAAATTCCTATTCCCCTTGTTGAGTTAGCTAAAAATCCTGTATACAGAAAACAAATCGCCAAAATGATTAATTTTTCCGAAGATGAAAGCCAGGCCGACGCTATTAACTTAGAGGATGACAAACCTATCTTAGTGTTCGGTCCACACGTCGAAGGTGCAAGAGACATCGTGGCTCCTTTTTATATTACATTAACCCTGTTTGACCACCTTCTCCATAACTGTATGTTGGAGTCCGGAGATTCCCACAATGTTATGCCAAAGGCAATAATGGAAAAACTTGGTCTTGAAATCACAAGACCCTATGGTGATTTATATTATTTCGATTCGAGGAAAGTAAAATGCATAGGTATGATTAAAGACCTAGTGGTAGGTTTGGCTCAAACACCTACTAAAAGTATTCTTATGGATGTAGTAATCGCTAACATTCCCCCAAAGTATGGCATGTTATTTTCCAGATCATGGGGCGCCAAGCTTGGAGGGTCTCTCCAACTAGATATGACATATGCTACAATCCCAGTTTTCGGAGGCCAATTCACTCGTCTTTACAGGGAGACTAGGTTGGCATTTGCTGTAGGTGACCCGAATAACCCCAACAATCATCCAGTTTATATTTCCAACTAAGATTTAGGAAATTGTATATTATCTTTAGATGACAATTTTGAAGTAGATGTAGATGATAAATGTACAGAAGAAAAAATTGAAAAAAAAGAAATAGAAAAAAATGTATATAGTACTAGTGTATGGAAAATGTATTTTGATGGTGCTTCCTCCTATCTTGGAGTTGGGGAAGGAGCACTTCTTATGGCTCCCGGTGATCAATTTGTTATTCCTTTTTCATATAGGCTCCAGTGGAATGTAGATTGTACAAACAATGTATGCGAATACGAAGCTTTAGTGCTAGGACTAGAAGTTGCTAGAAGAATGAAAATTAAGAAACTCAAAGTATTTGGTGACGCAGAGTTAATTATAAAACAAGTGAATCGGCAATATCAGGCTAAGAATCCTAGATTACGGTCCTATAGGAATTTTGTTTGGGATTTAATCGAGAACTTCTTCACATCTGTGAATTTTCATTTCGTCCCAAGATCCGAGAATCAACAGGTTGATGCTTTATCCAAAGATGCATCCACTTTTACACCCCCGACTGCTTTTAATTTAAAATATCATATACAAATGAGACATCTCCCTTCAATACCAAATAACATTCAACATTGGCAGGTTTTTGAAGAAGATGAGCAGCTTCGAAAGTTTCTAGAATCTTTAGATGAATTTGCAGAAACGCATACCGATCAAGAAAATCAAAATGATCCTATTTGGATCATGCAATAAGGGGAGGATTCTAAGAAAATTCATGATAAAATTGCAAACCACCGAATGCTTGTTCTGAAGAACAACCAAATCCCCAAGTGTCTAATCCCTTTGGAAAGATGTTTTAATAAAGATGATATCCCCTCTAAAACTACTCTACAACCCCAACCAGAGGAGGTTGAAGATTGTAATATAGGAACTGAAGATAACCCTCGAATGGTTAAACTTTCCAAATATTTATCAACAGAAAACAAGAATAAATACACGAAGTTGTTAAGAAAATATAAAGATGTTTTCGCATGGTTGTACGAAGAACTGAAAACATGTGACACTTCTGTAATTGAACATAAAATACCTCTCAAACCAGGTGTCAAACCTTTTAAACAAACACTCCGACAATTTAACCCTATTTTGTTACCCGTTATCGAACGAGAAGTCAAAAAAATTCTGGACGCTAAGATAATCATTCCCCTAAGATATTCTGATTGGGTAGCTAATCTGGTTCCAGTTAGAAAGAAAAATGGGGAAATTAGATTATGTGTTGATTTCAGGAATCTTAATAAATCTTCTCTCAAAGATAATTATCCTCTACCTAAAATGGACCATGTTCTTGAAAAAGTAGTTGGGGCTAATAGGATGTCCATGATTGACGGATTTTCAGGTTATAATCAGATTGTTGTCAGTGATCTTGACAAAGAAAAAACCGCATTTACCACTCCTTGGGGCTCGTTTATGTATGATAAAATGTCGTTTGGACTTATGAATGCAGGAGCTACTTTTCAACGTGCAATGGATATTGCTTCCGTCGGCGAACAGGACAAGTTTGTAGTCATCTATTTGGATGATCTTACTATTTTTTCTAAATCGGATGAAGACCATATGATTCATCTCAAACAAACATTTGAAAAATGCCGCAGGTTTGGTCTATCCTTAAATCCTAAAAAATATGATTTCGCTATGCAGGAAGGCAAGTTGTTGGGTCATATCGTATCCCAAAATGGAATCAGGATTGATCCTAAAAGAGTAGAGGTTGTAGATACAATAGCTATTCCTAGGAATGTGAAAGAAATTCAATCATTTTTAGGAAAAATAAATTTCTTGAGAAGATTTATTCCTAACTTCGTTGAAATTGTTAAATTGATTATAGATATGCTCAGAAAAAACAGTGAAGTAAAATGGACAGCTGAAGCTAAGGCATCCTTTGCCCATATTAAGAAGGTTATAAGTGAGGCACCAGTACTAGCGAGCCCATATTTTCTTATTTTTTCATTTGCCTCTGAACACACGCTTGGTGTTGTACTCCTTCAGAAGAACGAAGAAGGTTCGAGCAACCGATAGCCTTCTTTAGCAAAAGTCTCTGAGATGCTGAACTCAAATATAATATAATGGAAAAGCAAGCATATGTTATGGTAAAAGCATTGAAAGATTTTAGAACTTATGTTTTAGATTCTAAAGTGATTGCATATGTACCCACTAGTGTTGTAAAAGATATATTGGTTCAAGCAGACAGTGATGGTAAAAGAGGAAGATGGCTTGCAAAAATTCAAGAGTTCGACTTGGAGGTTAAACCGACCAAATTGGTAAAAGGACAGGGTTTAGCTAAACTTCTAGCTTAATCCAATTTTAGGGCTCTTGGGATAAACTGTTCTCAGGAGGAAGAAGGATGGGTAGACGTGAATGAACTTGAGGACCAAATGTTTGAAAACAGGATCGAGGAGAAATTTGCGTCGTCGAATTGGTACAAGGACATAGTAACATACTTATTAACTTTGAAATGACCAATGGACTTGTCTCCATCCAAAGATAGAATGTTGAAGCTGCATGCAGTTAAATACTGTATTTCCGAGAAACTATTATACTGGAAAGACCTGCTTGGTTTCCTCTTAGTCTGTCTAATCGAATCAGCAACATAAGAAGTTATAGATCAATTTCATGAAGGAGTCTGTGGAGGACACCACGCTTGGAGAGCTACAACATATAAAATCCTGAGAGTTGGTTATTACTGGCCTAAACTTTTCCCAGATGTTAATGCTAAGGTACGAGCTTGTAACCCTTGCCAATTCTTTGCAGGAAAACATAAGCTACCAGCGATGCCATTAGTCTCAGTCAAGACAGAAGCTCCTTTTCAGCAATGGGGACTTGACTTCATAGGTGAGATAAATCCTCATTCAAGCACCCAACATAGATGGATTCTGACCGCTACAGACTATTCCACCAAATGGGTGGAAGCTATCCCAACAAGGAAGGCCATTGATTCAGTAGTTATTGACTTCTTAGAAGAGAATATCTTGGCTAGGTTTAGTTGTCCTAGAAAGATAGTCACAGACAATGCACAGGCTTTTAAATCAATGGCAATGGTTAGCTTTTGCCAGAAATATAATATTGTGCTGGGTCATTCCACAACATATTATCCTCAAGGAAATGGTCTAGCAGAATCTTCTAACAAGAGCTTGATCAGTATAATCAAAAAAGTATTAAATGAAAATAAAAAATCTTGGCACTTACATTTAAAATATGCTTTATGGGCAAATCGGATAGACACAAAAAATTCTATTGGTACTTCTCCTTTTCAAATGGTATATGGAACAAATGTAGTGTTGCCCATAAATTTAGCACTTCCTGTGATGAAACTATGGCAATACGAGAAGGAAGAACCAAATCCTCTCACAAGAAGGATAAACCAACTGATTGAAGTTCAGCAGCACAGGGATGTAGTTGATGAAAAGTTGCAAAAGTACCAGGATGACATGAAGATATTATTTGATCGAAAAGCCAAGGAAAGGAAATTTCTCCCAAGGGATCTGGTTTTGAGGTGGGATGTTCGAAAAGAGGATTCGGGAAAAAATGGTAAATTTGATCATATTTGGTATGGACCATTTAAGGTAGCATCTTCTGAAGGAAAAAATTCATTTCTGCTTGAAAATTTGGATGGTAAGATCTTTAATGCCCCTATTAATGGGTGTTTTTTAAAGCATTACATGGAGTAATTAATTTACAGAAAATCTCATTGTATATACCATTTTGTTTTTCATTTTTAGAAAACCCATTCTCATTAAATAAATAAATAAAAATAAAAATTAGTTAAGTTTTTGTATAAAAAAAATAAAAAATAAATAAATAAATAAATAAAAATAAGAAGAAGAGTTCAAAAGAGTTATTTTGAAATCATAACCTAGGTTTTCTGGCCTACAGATTGTTGAAAATATCCTTTTATACCCTCGATACTATCTTTCACGTTTTCAGACTTTCTTATAAGAGTAGGAGAGATTATGTATTAATCTGGAAAATCAATAAACGATTAAATTCAGTAAGGTCATTTTTCATAGTTCTTATTCTCTGACTAAAGGCGGTTTTGTTTGAGTTGATTTTGACTATCTTAAGTTTCTTAATAGTTTGTCTGAGAATTTAAGCTTGCTCAAAAGAAAACCCCTGAAAATAATCTTTCCCTTTTTCTCTACAGACTGAGGGCTTTTGAAAGTTGAGAAAAATTGGTCTAGAATAATCAAAAAAAGTTGACAAACCTCTATTATAAATTTGTACACAGATAACCACCCCTGATATTTTAAGTATCACTGATTGCCCCCTCTTCGTATGCACAAGCTAACTATAAGACAGATGGTGAAAGTAAATTCATATTTAATTGCCCCTATCTAGTCCCACAGACGATGAAAGGAAATTCATTTAAATGATTTCCCTCGTCTAAATATAAAAGAAACAGATAACTTCACCGGGGTACTAAACAGGCCTGTTGGCAGTGAAGCAATATCTGAACATGAAATTAGCACTCGAAGCGGTGAAAAGGAAATTCAGTAAAAAGGGACAGATAACTTCACCGGGGTACTGAACAGCCCCGCTTGCAGTGAAGCAATATCTGAGGTGTCTATAAGGTTGTCATACTTATCTATTACTCTATTCTAGTTATCAGTTTCTCGAAAACTGGATATTCGTCTTAAGTCAAAATAGAGCTCCCCAATTAAAAATTAAAAATTTTACTTCGATTGATGCAAGATGAAATTTACAAAATCTGTTAAGTTTCCTAAGATTGTTCTAATCATCTTAATACTAAATTAAATTTAGAACGGGAAAGAGAATATTATGAAGAAGACTACAACTAAGTTTAAATCAAATAATAAATTTTGAAAAGATTTTCTAGGTTTTATAAAAATCTCTCTTTTTCCTCTCCTTTAAACAGTTTAGCAGTGATAAAACCTTGACACCATTCACCTAATGAAGGCACTAAGTCTACATGTTCTCCTCGTCCCACAGGGAGACGAGGTCCCCAGTTGGAGCCCATGTTGAAACAGATCTTAAAAATCTTTAATCCTTAAGGCCTAGATTTTCAATTTTTGTGTTTTTCGGGTGTCGGATTTCTTAAAATAAGAATTTCGTCATTTCTAAATTCGAGGCGTCTTTTTATCATTTATTTTTGAATAAATACAGGAAAAAGTATACAAAATATAAGTTTTCCAACGCTCTTTGAAAAAATATTTAAAACGGGTTGTAATTCAAAATTTGCGATCTTTTTTAATTTAAAAGTTAAAGAAATCGGAATTCGGGATTTTCCGCAAACAGATGATTGATGTAAATTGAATCACGAAACCTCGATCCCTGATTTCCCGATGCATTTAATTCTTAAGTAAGAGAACAGATTAGTTTAATCTCTTTTAAGAAAGATTAAGGGTTAAATAATTCCATCGTGATTTCGGGATTCGCGATTCTATAAGAGCGCGTCTCTTGTCATCATATTTCCCGAAATCCCGATTTCCAAAATCCCGATTCATAATTCACGTTAAAACTAAACTAATGATGTTTTGGCCCTAATCATGATTATTCAGTTAATTAAGATAAGTTAAATCCTATGTTTAAAAGAAACAGGTCATCGCGATTTCGCGATTTCGGGATTCGCGATTCTGTGAGAGCACGTCTCATGTCATCAGGTTTCCCGAAATCCCAATTTCCGGAATTCCGATTAATGAAATCCCAAAAGGGTCGAATCTCGATTAATCAACATACCAAAACGTTTAAATAGTAAATAAAACATCGCTATTTCACGATTTTTCATTTTCGGCGATCGGGTTTTTCCGATGACATACCTTACGACATCAAGATTGTCGAAACCCCAAAAATTCATGTTTTCAGTTTTAATCTATAAGTAACACTAATAAATATTCTTTCTAAAATGGGTTTAAAGGTAATCTTTCTGTAAGTGTTCATTAATGCTTCGTTGTCTGATTAAGAAAGTTTCTTGTTTTATTTGAAAAGTCGAGAGAGCCTAAGTACGGATATTAAATGCATATCTCCGAAAATTTCTTCTGCATTAAGAGCTTTAATTTCATGACAGATGTACAATTCCCATTATTTTTAAGATATATTCAAAATAAACATTCGAACGTCTGTATTTTCATTTCAGAGCTGAGTTTATTCATCCACTCTCTGTGACAGGTTTTCAAGTCAAACGCAGAGCTATGGCACCTAAAAAAGTGCCGAAGAAAAATGAAGACCCACGCACTCTTGAAATTCTTACCAGACAAACTGGTATGTAGAGAAGTAGCTCATCAGATAGTCAAGGGTGGTATTGGGTTGGAATTGAAAGCACTTCAAAAAAAAGCATGGCCATCTTTCCCTGTTCATGTCAGAAAATTTCCTTTATCAAATTTAGGCCATTCTAAGGTTGAGGCTGATTCATTGGAAGAAGTGAAGCTAGTAAATATTGAATACCGAAAATATGACCCTTACCAAATAATAAGTAGGCATTACATACACTGTAATTTAAAGGCATATGAACATGAAGTTTCTGTTTATGATGATATTTTTAAAGATGTTAAGTCTTATGCATAAGTGTTGAACAGAGTCCAGGCCTTGCCACCTGACTCACAGGCTGGGTTCGCATCTTTTCAAAGTCATAGGCGTAGCTGCCTGCCTAAGATTTTACAGGGTGAAATGTCGACCCCATTGCCAGAATAGGAAGAAACCCCTCCAGGGTTTGAAACTGATACTCATGGTAAATCAAATGACAAAAGTAATTTGAAGGATATTGAGATACCTTCCCAATATGCAGAAGGTTCTCAAACAAAAGAATCGGGAATGGATAAGGGAAAAGAACCAGAAACAATTCCAGAAATCATAAAGAATGTTCTAGAAAAGATAGGAGGAACAACTTCAAAAGAACTTGGTAGTCCTATCACCTCTTTAACTCCATTACAGTCGACTTTCAGAACTCCCCATGAAGGATTTTTATATGTTAGTGATCTGGAGTCGATTTCAAGAGATGAAATCCCCCCATCAGATTACTTTTTCAGCAAAAAATGAAGAGCAGTCTTGAAACATGAAATTCATCCTAGAGGAGAAGGAATGATTAAAAAGCATAGAGTTATCATAGATGGAAAGAAACTCAAGGATGGAGAGTTCTCTACAGAATTAGCAGGTACAATGGGTGCTATAGCATCAGCTAATATGTATTCTGTAGGAAATTTAACAACTATGCTGGAACAGAAGGAACAAACAATAATCCAGTTGCAAGACAAGCTAAAGGAAAATAAAAGAAATGTTAGTTGGGGAATACAAAAGGGTCTAGAACAAGCTAGACTTAAAGATATGCAAGAAATCCAAAAATTAAATAAAGACTTGGATGAGGCAAAACACTTAATACAGGTTACACAGGAACAGGTTCAAAAGTTGGGAGAAGAAAACAAACAGTTGCAAGATAAGATTATTTATATTACTAACCAGGTAATAGAGCCTGAAAGTTTTAGGACACATGCATTAGAGATATATGTAAAAATAGAGGAGGAACAGCAGAAAGTATTCTTGAATCTGAAAATAATCCATAATTATTTTCAAGAATCAAATAATTCTTTGGAGAATGTGTTCCAGAAAGAACGGGAGGCGAAAGCAGCAAGGACTACTTTTCAGAAAGCAGTGGCTTCCTCATTAAAGGAAGAAATTGGAAAGACTAAGAAATTATCTATTTCTGAACAGGTTAAAGGGGATATAATGATTAAAGTATGGGAAACAAAACTGGCTGAATATAAACGAATCACAAGAGAAGTTAATGAAGATTGCCAAGGAATCTTCGATCTCTTTTAAAGAGAGTCATTGAATATCGGAACAGACGGTTGTTCTGGGTTGTTAGGCTAAGTCAATATTGCCAAGCACCAGTTGAAGTTTAGAGAAGAGCTAGAAGAAAAGAAAGAAGAAATTTCAAATATTAAATTGATCAACATTACAAAAATCAATAAGTTGATGGTGACTTCAAGTTTAAGGTTGAAAACTGTTAAATTCACAGAAAGAATGATAGAAAGTCGGTTGCCCGAATTATAGAGAAGATTTTTCTCATTTGAAGGAAACAAGATACCTGAGGCTCCTAGGATCTTCGTACATTTTTTGGGAAAATGTGTTCAGTGCGTTGAAGCAGAGAAAGGAATTTCATCAACACAAGCTTAAAACATTTTTTAAATGTTTTTATTATTAGAAATTTAAGAGAAATTGTAAACGGTTGACATTATTTTATGTAACCAAAATTTTAGGAAGTTGGTTAGTCACCAACGAGAAGCTTTGATGAAATGTATAAATATAGTTTCGAAAGGCTGAGAAAGGGATTCAAAAATTTTGGAGAGAGCCATTTTTGTAATATCAGTTGTGAAATACATCGGAATATAGATCACAAACAAGATTCTAGATCCTGCAACTTTGTAACTATGTGTCTTCTCCCCGTTTAGTATACTTTGTCGAATTTTTCCTTTAATGTTTCCTCTAACAAGTAAATCAGTTTGAATTTATATACATCGTTGTTTATTTGTTCAGATTGGTTTGGATGTTAAATGGTTTACAGTCTTTCCTTTGAAATTGCTTTAGTAATTTTAAGACCTGTAAAACTTTTGTTCCTTAATACTTAACTCTACTAGAAACATCGTTTTTCTTTCATTATTGTTTATTGAAATATAAGATTCTTTCTTGATAAAAGCCTTATATTTCTCTGTAGTGTTTATTTGTTGTTTACAATTATCAAAATTGTTACAAAACCAGGAAACGGCCTTGAATGTGTTTACATTACTGTTTTAGATTTAAAATTTGTTTTCCTTGATCTCATCTTTGGAAATATGAAGTAACAAACCGATTAAAATCCCTTTATAAACTAATAAACTTTATTCATCCATGACTGTCCCTAGTAGAAGACAACCCAATGTAGAACCAGGCCTGTAGGATCAAACCAGCATTGCCCTGAATTTATTTAATACCATTTTACAAACAACAACTAACCGGGTTGAGTTAGAAAGATCATGGGTCGCTATTGAGCGAGACATTAGCATCCAAGAACAACAGGAAGCAAGACAGAGACAGTTGAGAAACTGAATCTGCTCTGATCTTTGTTTGATTCCTTATTCCCAAATCACTTATTTAAATCATTTACGGATGCCTTGACGGTATGTTTTATAGCCTTAAAACATAAACTCAGGAACAACAACCTTCTTTCTCTCACTGATCTCCTCAATACTGGGGTATGAGGTTTTTCTTCTTCTCCTTCTTCTTCTTCTTCAGATGACTCAGATTTTGCATCATCCAACTCAAGCTCTATTTTCTCAGGTTCTTCTTTCCTTGGTAGGAATTCCTGTTTAGAAACATCTTTTACCTCTCTAAAAACAGTAAACAATCTTCTTACTTTTTGGTTTCCAAAGCTTATATTCTTTCACACCATATTTATAACCAATAAGGATACACTTTTCAGATTTATTATTGTAAATGTGTTGAACCTTCACAGACTAGATCTAGCTAGAAAATACCACACACATTTGTAGAGAGAAATTGAGAAAGAAGAAACAAGAGAGAAAGAATGGAAGAATTCTCATTAACCATATTCCACACTCAAAGAGTGAATCATTTACAATAGATATAGGATACATGAGTAACTAATGATCCATAGTGGTGGTCTAGATTGATCTAGACACACACCAACAGTTACGAGAGTAAACTGCCACGTAGTCTAGTCTCTCAGGTAGTTACGGGAGTGAATTGTCACCTAGTTGAGTTAACTAGTCAACTAGTCTTCAGTTAACTGACTGAAAAAAAAGTAGTGATTTGGTGATTATCCCAATGTTGCATGGTGACAAAACCAATGCAACATCTAAACTCACCCAGCTAGTCAAACTGAAGTGTCAACTAAAAGAGAATATTCTCCAGGTGGAATATTCTCCCCTAAAAATATAGGAGACTGGATAATCACTAATTATGACTAATAAACAAGGAATAACCTTAGGAAAAATAAATCCTAGGTGTGTGTGAAGTAACTCCAACACCCCCTCTGAACATCACTATGGTGAAAATAAAGAATGGGTCCCGTCTACGAGGCCATGTTAGGTACCCAAATATAAAAGATATAGTGAAATAAACGAGGAAAGAGGGAAAACCTCATGGGAGCAAAACCCCCCCTCAAATTACAATGCATAAAATAAAAAATGATAAGGAACAAAAGGCAGTTTCTAAGCAACCATGTCCTTCACTCCAAGAAGACCTTGCAACTGTGAAAGTTTGTGCTCTTTGAAGATTTTTTTGAAGATTGAGATGTCTGCACAGATCAGATGAAGTATATGCATCATTGATATTTCCACACATATCCACTTTATCTTCTTGTAATGAATAATATCCAAATAAATTTTGGATGAAATTTTGAACACCGTGCGGTCGTTTCCAGAAAAATGTTGAAATTTTGTTGATTTTAAAACGATCATAACTTCACTTTTTGGACTTCGTTTTGTACGATTTGTTTTTTGAAATTGGATATTTTCCCGAGAGGAATTCAAATATCCAATTTGTTTCTGAAAAAAATTCTCATAAAATATCATAATGGCGTCTGATGTGTGTGGCTCCCTTTTTGACTCCTGAGATGCATGCATGGTGCATGCAAAAGTGTCTGCATGTGATTCCTGAGATGGATGCCATATATCTTCCACATGAATTTCAGAAAACAATTATGAAATGGAGTAGACATCATATTCAATTAATGGAATACAAATTTCTGCAAATACTTTTGTAGAAGACTCTTCATAATAAGAGGCTTGATCTTCTGGTGGCTTCTCTTTTGGCTCTATCTATTCGACCTCCTGCATGAAATATTCACAATATTGTTTATTCCCAAATAGAACCTCCAATCTGGTCCATAGTTCATTTGGAGTTAATCCTTTTGATTCTTCATATACTTGATGGAAAATTTCAGGATAAACAGACATGTCGATACTTCCTTTGGCCATATCTTGTCTATTAAGAAAGTCATTTTTCTCATCGACAGAATCATGCTCTACTTCAATTTACATAGTAATTTGGTACAAGCCTCTGCATCTAAGATGAAGCGGAATTTTTGGCTTCCATTCCAAATAGATATGAGGCGTGAGAAGTATTTCTGGCGAATAGTCCATCTTTTCGTTGTCTTCAATCTTTTGTACCTAAAAAAAATGATATGGTGTAGCTTTTTCTTAGAATTCCATCAGCTCTGATACAATGTAAATGTGTTGAACCTGCACATAATAGATCTAGCTAGAAAATACCACACACATTTGCAGAGATAAATTGAGAAAGAAGAAACAATAGAGAAAGAATGGAAGAATTCTCATTAATCGTATTCCACACTCAAAGAGTGAATAATTTACAACATATATAGGATACATGAGTAACTAATGAGCCATAGTGATGGTCTAGATTGATCTGGACACACACCAACAGTTATGAGAGTAAACTTCCACCTAGTCTAGTCTCTCAGGCAGTTACGGGAGTGAACTTTCACCTAGTTGAGTTAATTAGTCAACTAGACTTCAGTTAACTGACTGAACAAAGAGTAGTGAGTTGGTGATGATTCCAATGTTGCATGGTGACAAAACCAATGCAACATCTAAAATCAACTCAACTAGTCAAACTGAAGTGTCAACTGAAAGAGAATATTCTCCAAGTGGAATATTCTCCCCTAAAATATAGGAGACTGAATAATGAATAATTATGACTAATAAACAAGGAATAACCTTAGGAAAAATAAATCTTCGATGTGTGTGAAGTAAATCCAACAATTATCCAGCTTAGTCCTATTTTCATTTGGAACATGTACATAAGCATCACAACCAAACACTCTAAGATGTTCAAAAGAGGGTTTCTTGTCATTCCATACCTTGTGTGGAGTTTTATCATCCAATGTTGATGAGGGTGATCGATTGACCAGGTAACATGATGTACCCACTGCCTCTGCCTAGAATTATTGTCCTAACATGGCACCACTTAGCATGCTCCTTGATTTTTCCATCAGTGTCTTTTTCATCCTTTCTACAACTCCATTCTGTTGAGGAGTGTATGGAGTAGTCTTCTGCCTTGATATACCACACTTCTTATAGAATTATTTGAATTCATTTTCACATAATTCTCCACCATTATTTGTTCTCAATACCTTTATTTTCTTCTCTGTCTGATTTTCTACCAGAGCCTTAAACTCTTTAAATTTATCAAATACCTCATATTTCTTTCTAAGAAAATAAATCCATGTGTTCCTTGAGAAATCATATATGAATGAAACATAATACACAGATTTACCAAGGGATGGAATAGGAACAGGTCCAAACACATCACTGTGTATCAACTCTAATATCCCCTTTTCTCTTGTAGAACCAGATGGGAATCTTAATCGATTTTGTTTACCATATATGAAATGTTCACAGAAATCAAAATCTAGAGTGCAATTAGACATACCTTCAACCATACCTTTACTGTGTAGTGTTCGAAGGCCCTTTTCTCCAATATGCCTAGTCTTTGATGCCACAACATGGTCTTCTTTTCTGGGACAATATTGGTCTTGTTTCCTTCATTTCTCTGCTCAGGGACAACAAAATTGTTACACCCATTAGTATAAGTGCTTCCCAAAAACTTGTACAAAGTTCCACATCAAACTCCCCTCATCAACACCATTTCTCCTCGTACCATATTGCAAGTGCCTTTTCCAAATACATTATCCACTCCTGCATCATCCAACTTGCTTACAGATATTAGGCTCTTGGATAGTTTTGGAATGTGAAGAACCCCAGGGAGAGTTCTAAAATTTCCATCTTTTAGCAAAAACTTAACCCTTCCACGTCCCATGATTTTGGTTGTTGAGCCATCTCATATGAATATATCACCACCATCGTATTTTTCATATTCAGAGAACCACTCCATGTGAGGGGTCATATGGTATGACGCACCTGAGTCAATCAACCATACATCACAGTCTTCATGCGTACCTATATATTCCAAGTAATCATCACCTCCTTATTCAATGGAAGTTTTCGCCTCTGTGGAAGAGGTACTATCAGATCCCTTTGGTTTATCAACCTTCTTAGACTTGCAATCTTTCTTATAATGCCCTGTTTTACCACACTTCTAGCATCTCCTCAAATATTTTCCTGGAGACTTAGATCTACCTGTAGATTTAGATCTCCCCCCCCCCTGAAGACTTACCAGGATTCCTATCTTGGGTATGACCTCTTACATATAAAGAATCTGTGCTATGACCATCCATGTTTTTCCTCCTCATCTCTTCATATAGCATGGATGAAACTACATCGTCATACTTCAATGTAGATTGACCGGTACTACCAATTGCTACAACCAGATTATCCCAAGAGTCTGAAAAAGAACATAACAAAGTAATACACTTATCTTCTTCTTCAATCGTAATATAACAGAGACAAGTTGACTTACAAGAGTATTAAAGGCATTTAGATGTTCTGTAACAGAATCTCCATATTCCATCTTAAGATGATACAACTTCTTTTGAAGAAACAACTTTTTTACCAGGGAATTTGATTGATACAAATTCCCTAACTTATCCCATAGTTCCTTGGATGTAGATTCTCCTAAGACATTCAACAACACTGAATCTGCCAGGCAAAGTCGAATAGTACTCATTTCTCTTATGTCCAACTTCTCCCAATCTTCCTTCGACATACCAGTAGGTGGTGTACTAGTAGTTTGTGTACTAGTAGGTTGTGTACCAGTCGACTGTGTGCCAGTAGGCTGCGTACCAATAGGTTGTGTACCAGGATCCACAGCGATCCATTGTTCTTTATCTACAAGAAGGTCCTCCTTCTTGAGATTCCATATCTCAAAGTTTTTACCATTGAACTTCTCTATATCGATTCTAGAAGAGCTCGCCATTCCTCTTTCTACACTCGAATCACCACTACAACAGCTCCCACTAAACCCAGTCTTATCACAGACCCAAGATAAACCTGATCTATCAAGACCGAGTCAAACCCTCAACAACAAAGGCGTCCCTCTGAAGCCAAAAATGATCTATGATACCACATGTAATTTTTAAACCTGTGAAGTAAAGTAATGCATATAGATTCTTAAGAAAAACATAAATTAATCAATGGCTCATACACATAGTACCATACAATATATATACAATGTTTTTACGTATTTCGTATATACCAAAACCCTAATCCCTTAATCTGGGATTAATTTAGAAAACCGTTAAAAATATCAAAATCCGCTAAAAATAGAAAATATCGCAGACACAGTTGTCGAATCTGACGCTCCCACACACACACATGAAAAGAATATAACACATACCCAACACCTTTGATACCATATTTATATCCAATAAAGATACACTTTTCAACCTTCTTAGCTAGCTTACTCTCGATTTCCTTTGGAAAATGAACATATGAATCACAAAAAAATACCCTGAGATGTGTGAGAGAAGGTTTCTTACCAGTCCATACCTCTTGTAGAGTCTTGTCATCCATCGCTGATGAGGGTGATCTATTGAACATGTAACATGCAATACCCACTACCTCTGCCCAGAATTTGTGTCCTAACCAAGCACCACTGAGCATGCACCTTGCTTTTTCCATCAGCATCCTCTTCATCCTTTCTGCAGTTCCATTCTCTTGAGGTGTATATGGAGTAGTGTTTTTCCTTTATATACCGCACTTCTTACAGAATTCTTCAAATTTATTCTCGCAGAACTCTCTGCCATTATCTGTGCTCGGCACCTTAATTAATTTCTATGTTTGATTCTTAACAAGAGCCTTAAACTCTTTAAACATGTCAAAGACTTCATATTTCTTCCTAAGGAAATACATCCAAGTGTTCTTTGAGAAGTCATCTGTAAATGAGACATAGTACACAGAGTTTCCCAATGATGGGACCGATATAGGTCCAAAAACATCACTGTGAACTAACTGTAAAATTCCTCCTGCCCTCGTTGCACTAGAAGGGAATCTTACCCGATTATGCTTCACATATACACAATGTTCATAGAAATCAAAATCCAGAGAGAAATTAGACACACCTTCAACCATACCTTTACCGTGTAGTAGTCGAAGACCCTTCTCTATGATATGCCCCAGTCTTTGATGCCATAGCATAACCTTTTCTCCAAAGACTGTAGGAGTTCTTTCTTATTCAACTCCAATATTAGGAACAATGGAACCATTACACCCATCACTAATAGTGCTTCCTTGTATCTTATATAGAGTTCCAAACTAAAATACCTTCAACAACACCATTACTCCTCGAACCATCTTGAAGGTTTCCTTTTCAAATATTGTTTTTACCCCTACATCATCCATTTTTCTTACAGAAATCAAATTCTAGCCAAACTTGGGATGTGCAAAACACCATGCAGTGTTCTAATCCTTCCATCTATGAGCCTCAACATGAATTTTCCTCGACCTATGATTTTGGTTGTCAAGTCATCACCTAAGAAAACATTACCTCCATCATACCTTTCATATTCATAGAATCACTCCTATTGGCAAATGTTTAATAGGTAGCGTATGCTTGTCATTAATGGCAAGTACAACAGTGAAGATGGCATGAGTATAGGAAGAATGTAACATACGGGCATCAAAATTATTTTAGGAAGGCGTTGTAGAGAAATCTCGATAAGTTCAGAAGAGATAGTGCAGAGGATTGTTGGCAGGTTATCAGGAAAAGTAAGCTTGTCATTGATGGCGGGATCAGAGTGTGCTTCGATGGAAAAATAGGAACAACGTAAGCTCAGGAGGAATTAGCACAGAGTCGAATGCAGTGCATAGGTGTGCACCAGGGACGAGGTTAACTCATGGCTAAATATCAAGGGAGATAGCGTAGTTAGGATCACAGGAGGATTAAAGGTCAACGCCTTTGACACTTAGAAATTATTCCAAGTAAGAAGGATGTGTAAATCTTGGAGGAGAAGCGTCGGTGATCATTGGATCCCATCCCGAATTCCCGATGACCGTCAGATCTCAATGTAGACAAGAGGAGCACGTAGATATGGAGGATAGATCTCGGGCGTTAGATCCGAGCGCAAGGCCCGACAACCGTTGGATCGAGGAGAACCTGCACGTTCTTTAAAGTGCAAGGAGTAGAGGGCTCACAAAATCCTGAAAGAAGGAGGACCGTCCATCTTCAGACAGGACACGTGGGGATAGATCGTCAGTTCGCTGACTAGAGAGTCAAAGGAACGATGTTCCCTAACCTCTCGAAATCACGATATTTGAAATCGCGATTTAATCTCAGCCGTCAAATTAAGGTTGAATCTGGACTGTTGATTCCAGTCCATGTCAAAGTTTCGAGGATCGAGAGTTGGAGTTATCAAGTAATATCATCCACAGAAATCCCGATTTCGCGATATGCAAAATCGTGACTTAATCGCAGCCATTGAATCAGGATCATATATGG